>JABUQX010002828.1:25000-65487 GCA_015478945.1 Trachelipus rathkii | reverse complement strand
TCTCATCTATATGTTACTTGATTTCATTCAGGAAATAGACGCCTCTCAGAATATAGACATAATCAGCATTTGTTCATTAACAATTATAACACGGTTCGTGCAGCTGTAAAAGAACAAGATTATAGGGAAGAAGCTCCCAGTTACATAGAGTATAAAAACATGGAAAGAGTTTTCATTGGCTCGAGATCACAAAGAGGATTCGGTCTTGGAGGATTTCTTCACTAGTTATGCGAAAGGGCCATCCCCGTATAGAGTAGAGGGGGTGAATATCTAGTAAAGAAAGCTATAAGAACAGGCCTGCACACATTGCAAGATATAGCTACAGGAGCCAATCCTCGTGCTTCATTAAAAAAGACGGGATTGCCGAGGTTATCTGACGAGATGCTCGATGAAACGTTAAACGCAAAATAAGAGTAAAATGACAGGGCAGCAGGGCTAAAGTTAAAGGACGCCGGACCGTCACAAATAGGAAAAAGCCTAAGACGAAGAGAGCTCTGAAGAAGAAGCAAGGCCATAAGAAAAAATCACCAGCCCCGGAAAAAACCCGAAGGCTAAAAGGCCAAATCTACAAAAACGTATTGATGTATTACACCATTTTAAAACTACAATGGTATCTTTAACTTCGTCTTTAGGTTACCATGTATATAAGTGAGGCCACATATGAAGCTTGTTCATTATTTCAGCCTAGCACCCGCACCGACAAGATTGCATTATCCTCACCCTGCTAGTCCAGGACGCTGCAAATGAGCCGAATGGCATCCTCTTCTCGATGAATTCCTACTTCTTTTCAGCATCACGTGGGTGACAGCAACTTCATCAGCGTTAATCCCACACATTCGAATAACCACACTGACGTTCCATTTAGAGTTCAATATCCCAGTCACCTCAGACCAATATCCTAGATCCATCTAATGTATTTCTATATTTTAAAAACGAAATTGACAAACCCTGATGGTACAGACCTTCCTACAGGTGACGACCAAATAGTGTATGCAGAGTCGAACTTCCTATATACTTGTTTCCAGATTGATGTTTACCTCAATGAAACTCTCGGGCTTGGCATCTTCAAGCAGCTAGTTAATCCTTATAGAAAGCACATAGAACATCTTACTGAACCTTTTCTGATGGATACTAAGCAGTCTCATCTTTCAATCACTGTGAGTTTTTAACAGCTTCAAAGCATGGGCTACACATGTAAGCTAAAGCGGCTAAAAGTTCATAAAATAACACTTAACGAATTCTACGGCTCGTTTAAAATGGTGATAATTCTCTCAGGAACAGACTTATCTTTCCATCTGTAGATGCTAGAATCAGCTTCATCCCTTCAAGTCCGAAATTCGCACTTAAAATAAAAAGTAATCCTATTGCTACAACTGCATGTCCAGAACCTATCTTCAAAACTGCTAGAGGCTTTCTCTAGTTAAGAAAGGTGAAGTTATTCCCCAAAGGCATTGGAAATTGGAGAAGTCGATTTTAACGAACCACAGCACAAGTACCCCAATCGAGGAAGAGTAGAAACCAAAAGTATTGAAAAACGTTTCCCCCACTCACGTTTATTCAAGCATCAGCATTCAAACATTGTGTAAACGGAAATCTAACCTCCAAAAAGTAAATAGCGAGGAATTGTAGAACACAGGCATTATTCAGGACATTTCAAAAAAAAACTCACCATTAAATTCGCCCCTTTCAACTTTAGGGGTGTCAGTTTACATGTAAATGGACAGCCATACGGGCGTGATTATGAAATGATATATAACGGGGACGGTTCAATCTCTGAGTTCGCGACCTTCCACGATCTAATAGGTCAAGACTCTATTCATGCCGTGATACTGTACAGAATGACCTTGAAAGAATACACGACGGAATGGTAATTTATACGCCGTTTATCTCAAGCCCAATCTTTCAGCATAAACGCAATATTGATAAACATCGAGGAAGGGAACATTAGGACTCAATCTTTCATTTTAGCGGCAGTCTACAAACATCCATTACCGTCATCGTTCTATAACGACAACCCACGGATAATTGAAATGGAAGTAAGAAATTAGGATTTGAAGAATCAGATGAAGAAGAAGAAAAAACTGATGTTTAAAAACGAACCTCGATTTTTAAGGGGTGATTCGCTATTAATGAAAGTAGATTCTGGAGGTTGAAGAAGGACTGAGTGGATGTCGTGTTCAACACTTCGGCATCGAGACGTGTAAGCATCATGGGACACTGGATTTCCACTCTGACAAGGAGGGAGAACGGAGATGTGTACCTGATTGATTCTTTAAAACTTGAAATTATTTTGATAATCATTACATCGTTTTCATTTTTAAATATGTTAAGGAATAAACCTGTGTAAAATAAAAACTTTGACCTATGGTAGTTTCAATCACTCGAATTTTACAAATCGCTCTCTCTATATATATGAACAAACGATAGTCGTGTCAATGATTTTGTAAATATTTCGATGCTAAAAATTTATTTGTCAATGATTATTTGAAGAACAAGTTCATGAGAATGCATTAAATGAAAATGCTTTTCTTCAAAACCTTTTTTCTCTAAATATATTATAATAATAATATAGATAGATATATATATATAAATATATTATTATATAAAATAATAGAATATATATATATTAAATAACATATAATAAATATATATAATAATAATATATATATATATATATATAATAGATATATACTTATATATTATATTATATTTATATATAATATATTTATATATATTATAGATCAAAGAAATCCAATGGTTCCCTATATATATGCTAGAAGATTCACGTTATGACGTTGCTAGTTAAAGAGTAGATGGGTAGACTGTTTCTGTTGAAGGGATCAGTATCGGTGTGGAGGTTGCAGCGTTAACAGCTCTTGTCATTATACGCATTTTAAAAAAAGGCACGCCACGCTATGGTGATACGAATTCAAAGTGGTGGTTCATTTTAAAATCGTTGTTGGTATGCATGTGTTAGTCACACATCGGATTTTCAGATAGACATCCTTACACACCGTGATCCCCCAATTCCGTGTTATTCATGAAGCATTCAATGATGTACACGCCATAGAAGCCGAGCTTCATCTGCAGCGACAGGAGGGATGGAACTGTTTGATACTCGAATAATCATTGAAGTGATTAGAGTGTTTCAATAAGAATGGCCAATTAGAGAAAAGCTCGTCGAAGCTAAATAGCAGCATTAAGGAACAATACAGTCAGCGTAGAAGTAGAACGATATCAGCAATACAGATCCCTCTTCCCATCCGTATAAAACTTTCACTAAGGTACGCCTTTTGGCCGACCAAGATCTTGAGGGTTGTGCAAGAGATAGTGATAATGATAATATAATTAACAATTATAAGATGACAAAATTGATTTAATCAGCAAACTCTACCTGACACCCCGTGGGACGTTTATTGCGGGGAGTGATAATAATAATATATTATATATAAACATATATATATATATATATATATACTTAATATATATATATATATACTCACAGGCTATATATATATAATAGATATATATATATATAACGATATATAATTATTTATATATATATTATATATACTCACATTATAATATTTACTGATATGCGAAATAAAATTAGAGTTTTTAAAAAAACTTTCAGTCTATCCTTATTTTCGGCTTGTTCATCACTGCCGCACGCTGTTGTGTGTGTTGTTGTTGTTGTTGTGCTTGTTGGTTTCATGGATTGTTGTGGCTTCGGCTTGACTCTGGTTCTTCAGTTAGATGATGATGTAGTTGTAGAGGATTTGTATATATCTATATTTATATATAATATAATTATAAATTTGCATATATATATTATATAATATAATTATATATATATATATTATAAATTAATACTAATATATATAATTATAATATATATATACTATATATTTATATATAAGAAACCATAAAACTAAATACTACGATGTAATTGTGTGTTTGTCTGTTTCAATATGGGCTAAAGTCTTAAGGGCGAAGCCCACTCAGAGGAAAAACTTTCTGTCCGGAAAAAACATCCCCATGCTCTCTTTCTCCCCTCCTTATCTCTATCTCTCTCTCCTCTCGCTCTCTCTCTTCTCTCTCTGCCTTCTCTTCTCTCTGCATGGGCGCTGCTCTCTCTCCTCTCTCTCTCTATCTTCAATTCTGTTTTCCTTAGACTGTTTATGAAGGGACCGAAAAATTCAAAGTATTTTCCTCCGCCATCACATCTGAGCTAATGAATAAAAAATGTTTGAATATATAGTGTAGAAAACGTGAAACTATAGAATTTAAACATTCTCGAATCATTACCATGATTTACCCATAGTGGGGAAAAAAGATCAAAACTTAGTTGGAAAATCTTATTCTTTGGTAATAGATTCTCAAGTCAAATCGTTGTCACGGTCTTCTGAATATTCATTTCCACCTGCCGAGGGGATGCATTATTAAGAGTTTTTTTTTCATTCTTCTCCAGCCTCCCTTTTGATGATTCGACATTAAATTCCTTCAATGTGTTTTACCCTCCAAAATAAATATATAATAAATTTATATTATATTACTACTAATATTCTAGAATTAGTATATATAATTATATATATATAATAATATAATATATAATATAATAATATTACTATATAATAATATATATATAATATAAATCAATAATATATTAATATGAGATATAGTATAATATATATATATATATTATTTCCTGTTATGGCATAGCATTTAGATTACCAATTATTATTATATTCCATTCATATCGAACACTTAGATAAAAATTATTTCAGTACTACCCTTCTCTTCCTTCCATTTATTTATTTTTCTTTAAAGAAAAAGCTACCGGGTTTGCGCCGACGAACTTTGCTGTTAAACCGAAAAATAAATAACGATGGACGGCTGATGGATTGATGGATCGTAGGTTGGTTTTCGTCGTTGTTCGGTGCTACCTGAAATAACTTGTAGATCACGGCTTCAAATGTTGGAAGTGGTTTAGGTTGGTGGAAAGGGGGGTGAGTGTGGTAATAATAGCGACTGTGATATTAGCAGTAAGTAGCAAAAAGTAAATACGCGATTCCTGCTCTCGCTCTCTCTCTTCTCTCTCGTCTCTCTCACGTCATCTCTCTCTCTCTCTCTCTCTCCTCTCTCTCTCCTTCTCTCTCTCTCTGCTCTTCTCTCTCTCTCTCTCTCTCCTCTCTCCCTTCCTCTCTCTCTCTCTTCTTCTCGTTATCGTCAATACTTAAAAAAAATAACATGTTGGATAGTGATCAATTGGAAAAAAAATTCACTTTTAAAAAACTCAGGGATTGCTCTTTACAATATGTAATGAATAATATAATGATTATAAATGTAAAGAGTAAAAAAACGTGGAACTAGCCAGTGGCGGTTTAGGGGTAAGGTTATACTTAGTTATTCACACGTATTCCATATTAAAAAGGCCTTATATGAAAACGAAAAAACAATTGTCTTTAGGTAAGGTATAAACTGCCCCAATTCGCGAATAAAATGCCGAGATGTCCAGGCAGAATTCTATTAATTCAAAAATAAAATATAAAATAAAATATAGAATATAATATATATATATATTATATACTATATGATATATAATATATATAATATACTTATATAATATATATATATATATATAATATATATATAATATATATATATATTATAATTATATGATATATATATATATAATATACTATATTATATAGTATACTTATTACTTCTATCACCTTTTCCTCGCCCAGGCTGCAGGGTGTGGATGTTGGTGGGTTACATTTCTTTTGGTTTTTTTCCTAGGATTTTAGAAAATACAACTTTAAACCAAAAACCATTAAAAGTGGATTTTTTTTTCTTTTGAAGGTGAAATAAAATCATACCCTAAAATTATTTAAAATAAAACCAAAAATGATGGATCGCTGATGATATGGATCGTAGTTGTTCTTTAGTTATTTCTAATTTGGAAATAACTTTAAGATATGCTACATATATTACACAACGTTCGGTTACAATGGACATTCTCTTCCTAGCTCTCCTCCAAGTGCGCACCTCCTCCACTTAAGAGGACGTCGTGCGACACACCTTTGCTACACAAGCAGGATGTCGTTTATCATCTCCAACTTTCTGATCCTAGATTTTAACCACTATGCCCAATCTGTCATATACTCCTTTGGTAAAGTCTCAATGCAAACGTCTGTTTATCTATTTATTCTCAATTATTCTTGACTTTGTATACTTAATATCAATGCTGTATATGGAGTAAGTCGGGCCTTGGAGAATTTTCCCAAACTCTAGTGGAATTGCCAGCCCTCAGGTCTATGCCCACCAAGGATCATTATATATCTAATATGATATAATATATATATATTATTATATATGATATAATATATAATATATATATACTAAATATATTATATAATATATATATATTTATATATTATATAATAATATATATTATTATAATAATACATCATATATTATATATATATAAATAATATATATATATATATATATATTATATATAATACTATATATATTATATATAGAATATATATAGATAAATACTATAATATATATATATATATATATATATATGATATATTATAATATATATATATATATATATTATATATATAGTATACTATATATATATTATATATATATACATATATAACGAAATATATATATATATATTATATATATATATTATATAATATATAATATTAGTATATAATATATATATATCATATAATATATATTATATATATATATATATATATATATATTTTCAGTGAGTTAAATGGAAGCAATTGATTCGTTTAAAAAATGGAGTCACGATTCTCACCTTATTGAATCGGCAACATGAACACGTGAAAAATAAGAAGAGGATTCCTTTCCAGCGTCCCCAAATATAAAAAGCCGAAGAGGCAGATTCCCCATAAATAAAGACGTAGACTCCGTTTCTTAAATGTTGGAAATAAACGCATCTCAATAAAATTCCGGGTAATAAGGAAATCGGCATTGTCAATGCCTATACATAGTTGGGGCGTTCGGCGAACACCGCAGGTTTGTAGTGAATAAGTCAGCAACATCACTGCTAAATTATTATATTTAATCAGACTATGGTGACTACTACTGCTACTTTTAGCGATATTTCTCTCTTTCTGCTCTTTCCCTGCTCCTCATCTCTCTCTCACTCCTCATCTCTACCTCTCTCTCCTTCTCTCCACTTTCTCTTCCCTCTGTCTTCTTCATCTCTACTCCTCGTCTCATATCTCCTCTCTGCTCTCCTACTCCTCTCTCTCTCTCTCATCATCTCCTCTCCCTTCTCTCCCGCCCGTAACAGGTAAGGAGTTATTCCATTCTGTATATCCCTTATGATTTGACTTAAATCTCTATTATATTAATACCTGGCATGATCCTCTTTATTCTGCTTTTCTTATTGTTTCACTGAGATATGACGTAACTGTTTGTTACTCAAAATAAAGTCACTTTTTTATTCCGACCCATTTTTTCACCTTTTTCAATTATTTATTGTTTAGGGCAAGAAAGCGTGACACGCTAGTTGTGGAATAGTCCTGGATGGCAAAATGACCTCATTTTCAATGTTTCTCCCACCCCTTTCCAAGGCGTAGTGTTTTGGTTTGCCTTTTGTTAGTATATGGTGTTGTGAATTCTCTGTTTCCGATCGTCTTCTAGCTCTTGTTTCCTGTGGCTGAATGTAATTGTTTCTCGGCTCACTGGTGTAAGCCTGTGTCTATGCTCATCGTGAGAAATGTTGTCACTTTTGTACTACGAGTGGGTGATGTGAACTTGTTGAGCCTTTTTTACTATTACCCCCTCTTTTTGAAGTAAGAGCTCTGCCCTCGATTTAGTGTAGGTGTGACAACCTGAACAAAAATATTTAATATATGGTAATCCAGTTATATTGAGTGTAGTGTCTGGTTTTTGTATGAAGTACTCATCAAGATCTGTGGTGGGACCACTCGTTCAACTCCTTTTGAAATAATGGAGTCTAACGTCTCATTTTCACTAACTATTCAGACTCTCCCTAACAGTCGGATTGTTCAATTTTTGATATTGCTCTTACAAGAACATTGGTTTTTGCAGCAAATATTTAGTCAAACAAAACCTTTAAGAAAAATAATTTTTGCTGATGGACGCATCTTCCACCGAAGATTTCGTCCTTCCTCTCTCCACTCCTCTCCCGTACTAAACTATTCCACTTGCTAATTCTTTTATACCACTGGTTAATAGATGAAGTGAGTTGCCTTATGGCTGGAAAAAAGGAATAATTACTTATGAGTTCATAACACCAGGGAATCATTATGAAGATGGGGCGGGTATGCTGAACCGGTTCCCTTACCTGTTTAATGAAGGCCGGATGTTGATAGAATTACCGGGATAGTATGTGTGTAGTTGAGATTGGTATGTGTGTGTTGCCTCCAAATTTTAAAGAGAAGAAAACTTATTGGCACTCTATTATGCATTGTTTCATATTTTGAACAACAATTGTATCTGTGCCTGCAACACAAATGGAGTCAGTGAAAAAAACATCATCATTTTTATTTACTCTCCATTATTTCAAAAAATTTGAATCTTCTTGCTTCTTTGTTTTCAGACAATGACTCACGCCTTTATGATTGAGGGCGACCCTTAATTCTAGTGGGATGCATGGGGAGGCTTCTCGCCTTTTGCCGCATAAAAGGTTACATTAAAAAAAAATGCAAACAAAAAACTCATAAGATTTTTAAGCAAAGATGGGAGGACAAGAAAAAAAAGAAATGTAAAACATTCAACACTCAAACAAAAAATAAAAACAATATTAAAATCCAAAATAAAACTATATATTACTAAAATAAAAATATTAGATAAAAAATTAGATAAAGTTTTTGCTTTTGAAACATTTTAAATTTAAGGATAAAACTTTTGTAAAAAAAAAAGAGACGAGAGAAGAGAGACGAGAGACGAGAGAGCAAGAGATGGAGAGAAGAGAAAGAGAGAGAGAGAGAGAGAGAGATAGAGAGAGAGAGAGAGGAGAGAGGAGAGAGAGAGAGAAGAGACGAGAGACGAGAGAGAGAAACAGATTAAAAAAAGATAAAATTAAAAACTAATAACAAACATTATTATTTAATTAAAAGATTTTGGAATTGTGTGATGTGTCTGTGTGTGGTGTTGTTCTGTT
Source organism: Trachelipus rathkii (assembly GCA_015478945.1). NCBI lineage: Eukaryota > Metazoa > Arthropoda > Malacostraca > Isopoda > Trachelipodidae > Trachelipus > Trachelipus rathkii. The sequence continues at coordinate 56,300 of JABUQX010002828.1, read as the reverse complement.
GTGTAGTGTGTGTTTGTTGTGCTGTGTGTGTGTGTGTTATGTGTGTGTGCTGTGACTGTCGAAGGTCGGTGGCTACCCATGTGTTTGTGATTGGCTGTGGTTGGTGTGTGGGCTGAATGGAGATATGTCATAAAATAAGTTGCCTAGATTAAACGTTATAAGTTGAAACCAACTTTTTCACCAAATTTTCTGTCAAAGAACTTATTTCGATTATATATATAATATATATATATATAAATATAATATATAATATTAGTATAAATTATAGATATATATTATAATATAATATAAGTATATATATATATATAATATATATAATACTTATAGTATATATATGTATATATTATTAGTATATATATAAAATATATAGTTAAATAATATATAATATATATAAATATATAATATATAATATACATATAATAATATATAGTTAATACGAATATTAATATATATCTATATAATATATCTATATCCAGATCTTAACTTCCCTACACTCCGATAATAAAAAATTATAAATTCTAAATTCCATATCACTCCCACTATCCCTAAACAATCTGGCAATTATGTGCTACATCCAAACCCTGGCCCAACAAAATATATAGCGTGTCCCATCTGCAGACAAAACGGGTAGGGCAGATAACCAGCCATCTCTAGAAGTTGTTTCAACTGCAGAGATGATCTATAAAACCAAATGTTCCCCTTTTTTTTTTTGACCGGTCCCCTGCCCCATCTAAACCACACATGGACTATTCTTTCGATTTGCAAACACCCCTACAAGCATTCCTCACCACCAATGTTGGGCAAATTCGGAACAAGAGAATCTAATCAATAAAAAGTCCTTCAAATACTCAAGATAATGGCTTTCCTTTTAAAGACAATAAAACATTCAGAAGTGGTCCCTCGCTTTGCTTCTACAACACAACCCATTAGGGATATGAGCTCTTTTGATACAGGGAGGCCCATTCCCATCAAAATAACACCCAAGAACCCAATTCTGATTGGAATACCCGATATCCAGTTTTAACTCGACCACTCTCTCGGAAAACCACCCTATTAACACGAATTAAAACAACCTATTCGGTACATCAACATTAATCTGACCACAACAGAAAGAAAAAGTAAATATTTTACACGTGTTTTCGGAAAGAAGAAAAAGCATTGGATTTGGTTAACCTGAAAAGAAGCTTCCGAAGGGCGGGAAACTGTTAGGTTGCCAGCAAATTCACCAAGTATACAAGTTTTTACATGATATATATACAGTTTAATGTGGTTGGTAATTAAAGTGTAACTTTTTTAAAATAATTTTGCTAAAATAGGTTCAGTAAAAATAATAATTGAAATATTAGAAATAACCTGTATCAACTAAAAATAATTTATAATATATATATTATATATATATATATATATTATATTATATATATTAATAATATATTATATTATATATATAATATATATATAATTATATAATATATTATATATATATATATATATATATATATATAATATATATATTATAATATATAAATATATTATATAAATAATATATATATATATATATATATATATATTATTATATATATTATATATAAATAATATATATAATATATATATATATATATTATATATATATATATATTATAATATATATATATATATATATATGATATCATATATTATATATTATTTTAAGTAATTTTTGTAGCCCCCGAACCTTTATCCCATGAATTGGGGTTCATGTAACCTACGCTAAAAATGTTATCTTCTCTCATTGAGCCTGTAGTGCAAAAAACGATGAACTGTCGGCCAAGCCACCGAAAATATCATCCTATCGCTTTTTAACTTTTGTTCTTTTTCTGAAAGGTTTCGATCATGGATCCTTAACTCAGAGGCAAGAATCTAGGAAAATCTTCAATTCTTCTAAAAGCCTTATTTCTGATCACCAGGGAAATGACTTTGGTAATTAAATTGTTTCTTTCTGGCTGAACTCTTTATTCTTCTTTCTTGAATTCCTTCGGATCTCTTCGTTTTTATTCTTTCATTCGCCTGTGAATCTTTCCTGCGTCGCTAGTAGACATATTCTCGAAACCTAGTTGCTTATTCTCTGATACGGGGGACACGCTATAGGTATTCTGTCCTTCTGCCCTTCATGCGAAACCTTAATACTATGATTGCCTTTCCGGATCTATTATCTCATAAGAGTGTTCGAGACGGCCTCCGTGGTTCATCCTTGTAATCTTAAATTATTGGGTGTTTCTGTTCCTTCATGGTTTGGTCCCCTATTAATTTCCAACTTCGTCTTTCTAGCTCATTAATACCTTCACTCTTGTTACTTCTTTAGGGTCTCCACTCCTATGCCCCATTGACTATCTACCCTCTTATGTATCTTTTCAATATTGAAATACTGTCCGTCCCAACAAAAACCAATTTTAGCTATGGGCCCTAAAAAGGGCAGCGCCTGTGGGTGGGAGCACGCTAAAATCCGCTGATGCTTCGCGGAAATTATAAAGGGGATTTAAAGAACAACGGTTGTTTTTTACGCGCTCAAAATTCAGTAGATTCATTTCATTCTACTTGACAAAATTCTCCACTCATCTACTAACATCGTTTGTGGTGATAAATTATGAAAAGAAAAAAAATTATAAGATCACCTCTTTTCCATCAGACATCCTTCTTTCTGCTCTTCTGCATCCCTTACCTTTCTCTTAATTATTTCGTACTTCTTTGCCAGGTTGCGGCTCTTTCCCTTTCCTTCTCCTCGTCTGTGTGAAATCTTTGCTCTCTCCTTTCTTTCTTCTTTTACTTCCCCACAGCGAAACGTGTGGGAAACAATGATTGTGATCGATTAAGCATGGATATGCTTTATGCGCTTTCAAGGCAAAAAAAACCACTAGGCAAGAATTAAAACTTTATAAAATTCCTGTTGTTTTTTAGTCTCGTACATAAGATATCTTGTTAATGAGTTGGGATGTTCATTCGCCCCCACTTGTCATTTGGTGGAAGTAAAGCTTCACACATCTGGAAGTTGGTATTCACTCCCTGCCATCTGCTACTTAGAAATGAACAAGACTCAAAAAAGAATGTATGATTAATCTATAGAAATAGCTCTTCAGTTGACTCAGTTAGCTCGTTCGTTCCACAATTTCTCTGTGCATCTCGCCACTCTCATCCGCATGAATCAAGTTATTCGACCCCCGTTCTGAGTTATTGGTGTCTCCAATTACTCTACTTTTTAATAAATATTGTAAGGATATTATAAAAATTATCAAGCGGAGCTCGGAAGCATATGTCTTGAACTGAACGTTCTATTGACTACATGTCATATCACACAGTCTCTCCTGTAGGTTCTCTTCTATTGCCTTCCATGATCTACTCTCTTCTTCTCGATCTATCTCTTATCAATCTCCTTACCATCCACCCCGTCTCTCACCATCATTCACAAAATACGTTACCCTACCTCGTAATACAACCATTAAGCTAAGCAATCTTCATCTGGAATTAATACGCAACAGCTGGCCACGCCATTTTGACGAGGCGCTCCAATACCTCTCATAAAGGAACAACTGGACTCCATAGTGACATGAAAAATTAGCATCTGACAGAGATGACAATATGCGATAAGAGGAGACCAAATTCCATAATCTAATCACATCAGGAAAGTATGAGAGGTAGGTCATTACGAACAGACGACTACGATGAAATTGGATTACACATCTTTAAATGATCATAGAAGATCGACGAGGCACACAGAAAGTCTTTCTACAAAATTAACACAAAAATGTAAATTATAATCGCGATTACATTGGTAATTCCTCCTGTAAATTATATTGCTATTCTAACCGATAACCCAATATTTAATTTAGACCACCCTATGCTCAATCGTACAATGTTCTTGCAACGCACGAAACTGCTATTAGCTAGAAGTTCAATGAGCGCTACTCTATACTTTTATTGTGTAGTCCCTGGGTGTTAGTACGGTCTACGATTTTCAGTGATACTTCGAACAGGTGTCTTAATATTTGGTTAGAGTCACAGAGCATCATGTCTATGGCATCTTCATTTAGCGATACATTCTTTCGGCTGGCTCAAAAAGATGGCTACTGAAAAAATCTGCTCTTAGCAGAAGTAAATTTCCCGTGAACATATGTGCAGCTGGGAACTTTGGTCAGGCCCTCGATATTATTTCGCTCATACTCGTCTCAAATCAGGAGATAAATAGAATTGTTATTACAGATAGACGTAGAATAATAAAGTACTGTTTTTATAGATAGATATAGGGAGTAAAATAGATAACATCCTGAAATACTGAGAATTTAATTAAAAGTCCAAATTAAATAGATTAGAACTGATCATATTCTAAATATAACGATTAGCAATCCCGATTACTCTAATTTATCAATTTTCAAGATCAAAAAAATGATATTGAGTAGTATCCACTCAAATAATTAATTAGTCAACATTTAAAACTAAAATCGATAGCGAAAATAAATTAAATATTAGGATAATTTCTATTTCCAGCATCATTCTAAAAAAATCATGACTAAACTGATGCGAGAAAATCTTAAAATAATATTAAAATTTTTTTATTTTGTATATTTTACATCGGTATTATTATGTTATTATTTATTTTTTCGGTCTTTTTTTTAATGTCTTCCCAAGTTATGGACTCCGTAATGTTTTAAGGCGTCGAATTGTCGCAATGAGCATTCGATGATTGTTCTAGGGCTGCCTAATGATTATCCGACAAACCACATTTGATTACTCTAGAAGCACCTTGAGATCCATTTAACGAAATCGAAAACGTTTTCCTCGGGACACGTCTTTCGCGCCCAATATATATATTTTACTATTATATTGTAAAAAAAAAAAAATAATCTGCTGTTATTAAAAAAAAAAAATATATACATATAAACTATATTCTTAAAATTCAACTAATTAACTAGTATATATCTAACCAATTGAATAAATAAATACTCGTAAAAAAATTATAACTTTCATTTTTTGTCCTAAAATATAACTATATATAATTAAAACACTTTGTTTAAAAATAACTGTATAATATGCATGTTTAATTATTATTATGTATAAATAATTTAAATAACTTATTATTATTATATAAACAATATTAATAAATCAATATATGTATAAATTCGTTCTGAATAAGATCAGGTTCATTATCATTTAGATACGGATTCACATACTAATGAAATAACTATTGTATAAATTAGCTTATTATGTTTCGAGCTAAGCTAATATATAAATAGAAACGAATTCTTAGTTAATTACATATGGACCTGAAGTATATATATATAATATAAATAATATGTTAAAATATTGAAACATATTTAGCCAATTAATAAGTCTTGGTGTACTTCACTCGCATAATATTATAGTATAGTTAAGAACTAATATATACTGTTACAATAATAACTATTTGATAATATATATATATATCTAATAGTAAGATATAGAACGTTATATATAAGTATATAAAATAACTTATTGACCCTTTTACCACTGGTAAAGTCTGAAACATTCTTAATTAATACTAAAATATGATAACTAAGTATAAATTGTAAACGATACATGTAGTTATACCGCCAATAGAAAACATGTTATTTAGTTCTAAGAGCGTAATCTAATCGATCATAACAACTGTAGATAATAACATGATAAATAATAATTTTATGATATTAGGGCATATATTATTATAATATAATATTATATAATTAGAAATCAATATCTGTTCTTAGGATCGACTACGATCTAAATTACTGAAATCACTCATAACTGTATAGCTATAGAGAAAAAATGAATCACTAAAAATAACAAACATATGTTCTCATATATATATAGTATATAACTCAACACTAATATGTTATGAGCCACTATATATGCATTGATATTATTGTATAAATGTGTCTTTAGAATTACAGAGAGAACTGTTTATAGCTATAGATAGTGTAGCTATAATTTCGAATATTGATAAAATTTATCATCTGGCAAGTATGGACTACTAATCCAACTATATCGAAACTTTAAATGATTGAGTTTTTATACTTTTGAGTAATAGTACAACATCTGATACGGTAATCACGTTCGATGTATCTTATATGTGTTTGAAATATATATATAAAAAGCTAATAAATACATAAAACAATTAAATACTAACTTAATATAAACATACAATACCCATGAGCTGTTTATGATTGACTTAGTATAAATATATATTTAGCTAAATAATCTGCACTAAATAGCGAGTTGTGCAGATACATGTATCCAGGATGGAAAAAATTTCGCGAAACTTACATTGCCTTTCGCGTGATTTTTTCTTTTCTCTTGTAAACAGGAAGGAAAAAATGATAAGATACATAATTACGGATGTATTGCCTCCTGCTTCTAATGTTGATTCGCAACGGCTCTAAAGAGGACCAAATTGGACTTAGTATGGATCTGTTTGAAAGTTCTGTATAGTTCCTTCTTTTTTTTTCCCAAAGGAAACCAAGGTGTGGCAGAGACTGCATTTATTGGGGCGAGAGACACTTGTCTAGGTCGTCGAAAGTTTTGCATCCATAAAATGTTGGAAAGCTTCCACAGACTTGAGGAATATTTCCCGTGTGGATAAGAAAAGTATCTGTATTCTGTCGGAACAAGGTCCAACCTACTCGGTCATACCTCCATCGTCAGTTTGATGGTTACTATGGGCTAGGACACAAGAAAGTGACTATGAGTGGATAGTGATCATTCTTGCAGAGGAAAGCTGATCTCTCCCAAATAAACCTATCTAGGAGAGAAGCAAAGCAAAAGGAGACATCCACGCAAGTTATAGAACTGGTATTAAAGCTTTCACGGGTTAAAAAGCCTGTGATCAGTCATCCCACAGATTTTTTTGGGGGAGATGAAACTAAATCTCTCCACAGTGGATGACGCGTTCTGAAATCCACCAAGACAAGGGGAGACTGCGATAGTTGTCCAAAGAGTCGGAGAAGAACCAATTTGACGTGTTTCCAACTGGGTTCAATTTAGACAGAACATAGCCCCAGAGTCAAGTCCAAGTGAACTCACGCTGCTACTGTTTACAAATGTGTCTGAATGAAAAGATAGACAAGTAATTGAGATCGATTCGTGGAAGAGAATCGCTGCTTTCCTCTTTCGTTATATTCTTGATGAATAGAGAAAAGAGAATGTATGCATCGTAAAGGTAGTAAAAATTTCTGCAGCGGAGTTGAATTTCTTGGAGGGAAATTGCTTTGGTATGGGGAGTATCTTTTAGTCTCGCTAATACTTCGAAAATAGAATAGTAGCAATGGCAATTCCAATGTTAAAACTAAGCCAAACTGTAAAATGATATTAGGTTATTCAACGGACCTGTTCATGACGATTTTCGATATATGTTGAGTATCCTTGGTGTGTGCTACCTCCTTTTCTTGCTGGGCAAGTGAAAATAGCCGTTCCACAGTTCCACACACCGGGGATGGTCACAAATCTAGGGTGAAGGGAAAGGGAAGCTGGAGAAAAAGAGATATGCGGTGAGTGTGGTAAAAAGTTGTGGGGCCTGATTCAGCAACCAAGGATGAATCTTTGCCGAAACTACTTGCAAGTGAAGCTTTAAAATTTTAAATAGTCGATTCAAATATTCTGAGAGTGATAGCAGAATACATAGAGGTAGTGCAGTTGTAACTAACTTGTGCCCTAAGTTTGAGATGGGGAAGTAGTTACAGAGACTTTAGAAATACAACATATCGGGATGACTGGTGCTTCCTATATCCTTGTCCCCTGGTGGTGAAACCAATGAAGCAAGAAAACCCGAGGTTGGCTAAAGACTGCAAGCCTGAAAGACCATTAGTACCAGTAGTAGGGGAGCTATATTGGACTACGAAAAACCCACCCCAAAAACCCACCCACCGGGAAACCCACCCACCCGGAAAACCCACCCAATAAAAAACCCACCTACACAAAAACCCACCCAACCCAAAAAAAACCCAAACCCCCCCCCACCCCCCCCCACCCAAAAAAAAACCCCTAATTTTTTGGCAACCCTAATTTTTTGGCAACCCTAATTTTTAGCAACCCTTCGAAGAAGGGTTGCGCCAGATGGAGGCGAAGCCTCCATCGTACGTATTGCCCCCCCTATTTTACCCACCCTAATTTTTTTTGCCCTGGGTCATTTTTTGCCCACGGTAATTTTTGATGTGTCTTTAGGGGCTAGCCCTTTTTGATGTCTTAATCCTGGGCATCCCGCAGGTTGCGACCCGCAATCCAGCCCGTCACGTTTCCCGCCCGCGTGAACCTTTGGTCTTGACCACCTACCTGAGCTATACCGACCTTGACCTTGACCACCTACGTGAGCTATACCGCCCTTGACCACCTACCTGAGCTATACCGACCTTGACCCTCCTAGACCTCTTTGGCCTTGACCTTGACTGACCATGACCTTGACTGACCTTGACCTTTTTTGACATTGACCTTTTTGACCTTGACCTTTTTTAACCTTGGCCTTTTTTTTACCTTGACCTTTTTTTGACCTTGACCTTTTTTGACCTTGACCTTTTTTTACCTTAACCTTTTTGACCTTGACCTTTTTTGACCTTGACCTTTTTTGACCTTGACCTTTTTTGGCAGCCCTAATTTTTTGGCAGCCCTAATTTTTGGCAACCCTAATTTTTTGGCCACCCTAATTTTTTGGTCACCCTAATTTTTTCGGCAACCCTAATTTTTGCAACCCTTCGAAGAAGGGTTGCGCCAAACGGTTGCGTAAGCAACCGTTGTACGTATTGCCCCCTATTTTACGTCCCCCTAATTTTTTCGACCATGGGTCAATTTTTGCCCACGGTAATTTTTGATCTTCATTTAGGGGCTTAGCCGTATTTTTTGATGTCTTAACCTTTTTTGTCTTTCCCCCTTTGCTCCAAAGCTTGACAGATACCATGGGTCAATTTTGACCCACGTTAATTTTTTGTCCTTCATGGGTCAATTTTGACCCACGGTAATTTTTTGTCCTTCCTTTAGGGGCTTAGCCCTTTTTTATGTCTTAACCTGTTGACCATGATATTTACGGCCTTGACCTTGACAGATACCATGGGTCATTTTTGGCCCACTCCAATTTTTTGCCCACTCGTGGCCCACCCGTCACATATTTCGTTCCTAACTTGAACGCATGTATGGATCTATCCTAACTTGAACACCTACACACACACACACACACACACACACACACACACACACACACACACACACACACACACACACACACAGATTTACTTACACTCACACAGATTTACTTACACACAGATTTACTTACACACATAGATTTACTTACACCCAGATTTAACTTACACTTACACTTATACATACATTCACTATGTCACTTATACACACATTCACTATGACACTTATACACACTATGACACTTACATTAAACCATATACACTTACACTCACACCCACACACAGATACACTTACACTTACACTCACACACTCGATATTTTGATGCCTCAACTTTGATGCCTCAACTTTGATGCCCCAGCATAAATGCCTCAGCATTGATGCCTCAACTTTGAAGGTTCATCTTTGATGACTCATCTTTGATGACGTCATCTTTGATACCATCTATATTGATGATTCATCTTTGATGAAATCACCTTTGATTGCTCACCTCTACCCTACATCAAAGAACATAGCTAATATTAATGTCTTCCCCTAGATCATAAGCTACCCAACAGGGCGCCGCATGCGCCCTCCGCGCGAAGGCTGACAACCCCGCACCCGCAGGTGCGTCCCGCCGCGTCCCCGCCCGCCGCGTGCGCCCGAAGGCGCAATATTTCCGCGTACCCGCCCGCCGCGTGCGCCCGCAGGCGCAATATTTCCGCGTTACCGACGCCGCGTGCGCCCGCAGGCGCAATATTTCCGCGTAACCCGCCGCCGCGTGCGTCCGCAGACGCAATATTACCGCGCGAACGAAAAATATGATATCAATGTAAACTATTCAAATATATTGGACTAAGCCTCTTTTACCCCATCTTACCTTGCCTTTTGACCTTCTTTGACCCCACCTCTAAAATTTGGGCAAAAACCGCATTTTTTGACCCAAATTTTTTACCTGACTATGACCTTTTGGGCCTTTGACCTTTTGGGCCCTTTAGACCGATTTCCTTGTGACCTTTTTTGGCTTACCTTTTTTTCGAACCAACCCTTTGGTCTTCCAGGGGTCATTTTTGGCCCACGGTATTTTTCGGCAGCCCTAATTTTTTGGGAACCCTAATTTTTTGGCAACCCTAATTTTTGGCAACCCTAAATTTTTTGGCAACCCTAATTTTTTGGCAACCCTAATTTTTTCGGCAACCCTAATTTTTGCAACCCTTCGAAGAAGGGTTGCGCCAAACGGTTGCGTAAGCAACCGTTGTACGTACCCCACCCTAATTTTCGACCAACCCTTTGGTCGTCCATGGGTCATTTTTGACCCACGGTAATTTTTGACCACCCTTTAGGGGCTTAGCCCTATTTTTTGATATTTCTGCCACACCTACACATGCCCGCGCACACACACACACACACACACACACACACACACACACACACACACACACACACATACCTAACCTAACCTAACCTAACCAACCTAACCTAACCTAACCTAACCTAACCTAACCTAACCTAACCTAACCTAACCTAACCAACCTAACCTAACCTAACCTAACCTACCCAGCCTAACCTAACCTAACCTAACCAACCTAACCTAACCTAACCTAACCTAACCTAACCTAACCTAACCTAACCTAGCCTAACCTAACCTAACCTAACCTAACCTTACCTAACCTAACCTAACCTAACCTAACCTAACCTAACCTAACCTAACCTAACCTAACCTAACCTAACCTAACCTAACCTAGCCTAACCTAACCTAACCTAACCAACCTAACCTAACCTAACCTAACCTAACCTAACCATCCTAACCAACCTAACCTAACCTAACCTAACCTAACCTAGCCTACACCTACACCTAGCCTCCACCAGCCTTCACCTACACCTACACCTAGACTCCACCCAGACTTCACCTAGCGTACACCTATACCTAGCCTACACGTGTCCCCTACAACTTTGATGTCTTAACCTTGTTTGACCATGATATTTCAGCCTTGACCCTGCCATATACCATGGGTCAATTTTGACCCACGCTAACTTGATGGCTTTGATGGTTCCCAATCACCGTAAGAGGTACCTAGGGATGTTCTATTAGTGTTCTATGAGTATTAGATGATTGCCAGGTGAGTGCCAGGTGAGTGCCAAGTGAGTGCCAATGAGTGCCAATGAGTGCCAAGTGAGTGCCAATGAGTGCCAAGTGAGTGCCACATAGTGCCAACTGAGTGCCACATAGTGCCAACTGAGTGCCACTTTTTTCAAGCCTTTTCCAGCCTCCCCTGAGCCTAGAATAGCCCTAATATGGGTATCTACCCCTAGGTTATAAGGTATGAGGAATCGATTGGTGTATATTACAATCTGCTAGAATGCTTCCTACTATGAGTTAGTATTTTTATAACACTTATAAGCACTTACACTTGCCATAGACACTTACACTAGCCCATATACACTTACACTCACACGCACAGGTACACTTACACTTACACTCTCGAAGCTCAATTTTGTTGCCGCATCTTTGATGGGTCATCTTTGATGAAGTCATCTTTGATGCCACCTATATTGATGATTCATCTTTGGATGACTCATCTTTTGTCTACCTCTAGATCATAAGCTGCCCATCAGGCCGCAGCAAGCCCCTCCCCGCAAAGGATAGAGCCCCGCAACCCGCCAAGTTGGCGGGGACCCCGCCGCGCGCAATTGAAAAAATATATATACTATTAAGTCATTCATTTTTATTTCATACTTAAATATTTTTTATTAAAAACATTTTCGCAAACCTAAAACTGTAACTCATTACAGACCTATTATTTATCACATATATTTATTAACATTATTTTTACTTAATACTTTTTACTTAATACTTTTTAATTTATAAATTTTTAAAAATTGTATGTAAGAAGAAAAAAACCAGAGTGGTCTGATAAATAAACATTTTATTTTACTACCACTGTAGTAGGAAATTTTATTAAAAACATTAACATTTACATACCTTAAAGCAGAAATTCAGTAAATCAATAGAGGTTTACCTAACACCTAGGGGGCGATTAGTATGCTTTTGGTTTTACTCCTTTACTGCTTTAACTCATGTTTTACTGCCTTTTAACTCATGTTTTTACTGCTTTAACTTATATGTTTACTGCTTTAACTCACCATATTTATTAACATTACATACCTTTTAAAGCATAAATCATTAAATCAATAGAGGTGTTACCTAACACCTAGGGGGATTAGTATGCTTTGTTTTACTGGCTTTAACTCATGTTTTACTGCTTTAACTCATGTTTTACTGCTTTAACTCATATGTTTTACTGTTTTAACTCACATATTCATTAACATTACATACCTTAAAGCAGTAAATCAGTAAATCAATAGAGGTGTTACCTAACATCTAGGGGATTAGTATGCTTTTGTTTTACTGCTTTACTGCTTTAACTTTCTGCTTTACTGCTTTAACTTTCTGCTTTACTGCTTTAACTTTCTGCTTTACTGTTTTAACTTTCTGCTTTACTGTTTTAACTTTCTGCTTTACTGCTTTAACTTTCTGTTTTACTGCTTTAACTCATATATTTATTAACATTATGTTTTCTTTTATTTTGTTTTAATACTTTTTATTTTTATTCTTTTTATTCTTTTTATTTTATTTTTATTATTTTTATTTTTACTTTTATTATTATTTTATTTTGTTTTAATACTTTTTATTTTTATTCTTTTTATTTTATTTTTATTATTTTACTTTTATTATTATTTTAATACTTTTTATTTTTATTCTTTTTATTCTTTTTATTTTATTTTTATTATTTTACTTTTTTATTATTTTATTTTTATTATTTTTATTATTATACTTAGTGTTATTTACTTCATGCCTATTGTTATTATTATTTTTAGAACTACACTTACACACCCGCACACACACAAACACACCACACACATACACACACACACCACACACACACACCACACACAAACACTAAACTTATACACACATTCACTATGACACTTTACACACATTCACTATTGCCACTTACATTTACCCATAGACACTACATTTAACTTATCACACAACAGATTTACTTTACACAGATTTACTGTACACTGCACACCGAATTTACTTACACTCACACCACAGATTTTACTACACACACACACACACACACACACAACACCAGATTTACTTACACACACAGATTTACTTACACTCACACAGATTTACTTACACTCAACACACAGATTTACTTACACACACACACACACACAGATTTACTTACACACACAGATTTACTTACACTCACACACATTTACTTACACACACACACACACACACACACACACACACACACGCACACTCACTTACACACCCACACACACGCAAACTCACTTACACATATAACGGATAAATTATTTAAAACATTTTATGTTTTAATTAAAAACGTACATTTATATTACTCATTCAAATACAACTAAAATTATTTCAAAGTTCTTAAAACTTCTATAATAAATCAAACATTATCTTTGAACAAAGAATTTATTATTAACTGTTAATACTTTTTGTTTATAAATTTTATTAACTAACAAGTTTTAAAATAACTTTTTAACTTAAAATTTTTATGGAAATTTTATTAAAAACATATATTTCTACGTACCTTAAAGCAATAATCAGAAAATCAGTAAGGTCAGCCCCCTAGCCACCCCTCTACACCAAGCTATGCCACGTTTTTGTTCTATTGACTTACTGCTTTAACATCATCTTTAGCAATGTAATAAAGTATAAAAATAACAAAAATAAGTTCTTCTCGCTAACTTAACATGTATTTTTATATAACGCTTTAGTAAATAGTAGCAAAAAAATAACCAATTTATTCAATAAGAATTATTTTATTCGCTCGATTTTAATTAAATATTTCAAAGTTTTTTTAATCAATTTGATTTTCTTTTATTATTATTTATGTATTTTGACAATCCAACACGAGAAACACAACAACCCGCACTCGTACAGGATACGAAATGACCTCTCTCTGTAAAATGGGTTGAAATAACTACTTTAGCCCAAATTTAGGATAATCCTTTTTGTACCCCGGGGCGATTTAGGCCTAATACCAGGTCAAAATATATTTCAAACTGACCTTTTTCTGTAAAATGTGCGTGCAATAACTACGTTAGGCCAAAATTTAGGCCTAATTTATGGATAAGCCTTTTGTATCACAGGCGGATTTAAGCCTAATACCAGGTCAAAAGGTAATTCCAGTATAGACAAGAATCGAGAATCAATGTTATTATTTTCATAAATATATTTCAAACACACACACCACACACACACACACACACCACACACACACACACATATCAAATAAGTTCTTTTGTATGAACATAAATATAATTTATTAAAAACATTTTTATGTTTTAATTAAAACACGTACATTTATATTACTCATTCAAATATAACTAAAATTATTTCAAAGTTTCTTAAACTTCTATAATAAATCAAATTTCATTATCTTTGAACAAAGATTTATTATTAACTGTTAATACTTTTTGTTATAAATTTTTAACTACAAGTTTTAAAATAAACTTTTAAAAAACATTTATTGAAATTTTATTAAAACCTTATATTTTACGTACCTTAAAGCAATAAATCAGTAAATCAGTAAGGTCAGCCCCTAGCACCCCTCTACACCAAGCTATGCCACGTTTTGTTCTATTGACTTACTGCTTTACATCATCTTAAGCGATGGTAATAAGTATAAAAACAAAATAAGTTTCTTCTCTGCTAACATAACATGTATTTTATTAAAATCATTCTAAGTTTTTATTAAAAATAACAATTATTCACTTACATTTATATTATTCGCTCGATGTTAACTAAAAATATTTCAAAGTTTTTTTAAATAATTTGGATTTTCTTTATTATTATCTATGTACATTGACAATCCAACACGAGAAAACACAACAACCCGCACTCGTTACAGATACGAAACTGACCTAAACTGTAAATGGGTTGAAATAATACTTTAGGCCTAAATTTGGATAAAACCTTTGTAGCCTGAGGCGATTTAGGCCTAATTCCAGGTCAAAATATATTTCAAACTGACCTTTTTCTGTAAAATGTGGTGCAATAACTACGTTAGGCCTAAATTTAGGCCTAAATTTAGGATAAACCTTTTTTATATACAGACGGATTTAAGCCTAATACCAGGTCAAAAGGTAATTCCAGTATAGACAAGATTCGAGAATCAACTTTATAAATATATTTCAAATTGAAACATGCTGGATCGGTAAGATCCTTTAAGCAGGTAAGAAGGAAATGTTTACCTTTCTTGTGAGTGGATGGAGTAATCCTTATCTCTATATGACAGCGCATGTGATTGGTCGAGAATTATTTTATCGCTTTTTGGTTTTAGGTATGTAATAACCTCCTCAAGGGGTGGCAGAGGAACCCCCGTGACACCCAAATACCAACGAGCGGGGGTTCCGGAGACCCTCCCCTGAGGAGGTTATTACATACCTTAAAACCAAAAAGGTGATAAAATAATTCTCGACCAATCACATGCGCTGTCATATAGAGATAAGGATTACTCCATTCACTCACATGAAAGGTAAACATTTCCTGCTTACCTGCTTAAAGGATCTTACCGATCAAGCATGTTTCAATTTGAAATATATTTATAAAGTTGATTCTCGAATCTTGTCTATACTGGAATTACTGGAATTATTTTTATACTTATTACATGGTTAAAGATGATGTAAAGGTTTATCCTAAATTTAGGCCTAAATTTAGGCCTAACGTAGTTATTGCACCACATTTTACAGAAAAAGGTCAGTTTGAAATATATTTTGACCTGGAATTAGGCCTAAATCGCCTCGGGGTACAAAAAGGTTTATCCCAAATTTAGGCCTAAAGTAGTTATTTCAACACATTTTACAGAGAGAGGTCAGTTTCGTATCTGTAAGGAGTGCGGGTTGTTGTGTTTTCTCGTGTTGGATTGTCAATGTACATAGATAATAATAAAGAAAATCCAAATTATTTAAAAAAACTTTGAAATATTTTTAGTTAACATCGAGCGAATAATATAAATGTAAGTGAATAATTGTTATTTTTAAATAAAAACTTAGAATGATTTTAATAAAATACATGTTATGTTAAGAACAGAGAAGAACTTATTTTGTTATTTTATACTTATTACATCGCTAAAGATTGATGTAAAGAAGTAAGTCAATAGAACAAAACGTGGCCATAGCTT
Organism: Trachelipus rathkii; assembly: GCA_015478945.1. NCBI lineage: Eukaryota > Metazoa > Arthropoda > Malacostraca > Isopoda > Trachelipodidae > Trachelipus > Trachelipus rathkii. The sequence goes on along the minus strand of JABUQX010002828.1, from coordinate 39,930 downwards.
GGTGTAGAGGGGTTGCTAGGGGCTGACCTTACTGATTTTCTGATTTATTTGCTTTAAGGTACGTAAAAATATATGTTTTTAATAAAAAATTCATTCTTTTTTAGTAAAAGTTATTTTTAAAACTTGTTAGTTATAAAATTTTAAAACAAAAGTATTAACAGTTATAATAAATTCTTTGTTCAAAGAAATGATTGATTTATTATAGAAGTTTTAAGAAACTTTGAAATAATTTTAGTTATATTTGAATGAGTAATATAAATGTACGTGGTTAATTAGTAAAATCATAAAATGTTTTAAATAAATTATACGTTATATGTGTAAGTGAGTGTGCGTGTGGTGGGTGTGTGTGTGTGTGTATGTGTTTGTGTGTTGATGTGTGTGTGTGTGTGTGTGTGTGTGTGTGTGTGTGTGTGTGTGGTTTGAAATATATTATATAAAATATAAAATTTATAATGATTCTTGTCTATACGGAATTACCTTTTGACCTGGTATTAGGCCTTAATCGCCCCGGGCTACACAAAAAGGCTTATCCTATATTTAGGCCTAAATTTAGGCCTTACCCGTAGTTATTGGCACCACATTTACAGAAAAGGGTCTTTGAAAATATATTTTGACCTGTATCAGGCCTAAAATCGCCCCGGGCGCTACAAAAGGTTATCCTAATTTAGGCTAAGTATTATTTCAAAACCCATTTTACAGAGACGAGGTCAGTTTTCGTATCTGTAACGTAGTGGGGTTGTTGTGTTTTCTCGTGTTGGATTGGCATTTACATAGATAATAATAAAGAAATCCAAATTATTTTTAAAAAAACTTTGAAATATTTTAGTTAACATCGAGCGAAATATATAAATGTAAGTGAATAATTGTTATTTTTTTAAATTAAAAACTGTAGAATGATTTTAATAAATACATGTTATTTAGCACAGAAGAACTTATTTTGTTATTTTATACTTATTACATCGCTAAAGATGATGTAAACCAGTAAGTCAATAGAACAAAAACGTGGCATAGCTTGGGTGTAGAGGGGGTGCTAGGGGCTGACCTACTGCTTTTCTGATTTATTGCTTTAAGGTACGTAAAATATATGTTTTTTTAATAAAATTTCATAAAATTTACTAAAAGTTATTTTAAAACTTGTTAGTTATATAATTTATAAACAAAAAAGTATTAACAGTTAATAAATAAATTCTTGTTCAAAGATAATGATGATTTATATAGAAGTTTTAAAGAAACTTGAAATAATTTTAGTTATATTTGAATGAGTAATATAAATGTACCGTGTTTAATTAAAACATGAAATTTTTAATAAATTATACGTTATATGTGTAAGTAGAGTGTGCGTGTGTGTGGGTGTGTAAGTGAGTGTGCGGATGTTGTGTGTGTGTGTGTGTGTGTGTGTGTAAGTAAATCTGTGTGAAAGTGTAAGTAAAATCTGTGTGTGTAAGTAAATCTGTGTGAGTGTAAGTAAATCTGTGTGTGAGTGTAAGTAAATCTGTGGAGTGTAAGTAAATCTGCGTGTGTAAGTAATTCTGTGTGTGTGTTGTGTGTGGTGTGTGTGTGGTGATGTGTGTAGTAAATCCTGTGGTGAGTGTAAGTAATCGTGTGAGTGGTTAAGTAAATTCTGTGTAAGTAAATCTGTGTGTGTATAAGGTGTAAATGAATGTTCTAGGGTAAATGTAAGGCATAGTGAATGTGTGGTATTAAGTGTCATATGAATGTGTGTGTATAAGTTGTAAGTGTGTGTGTGTGTGTGTGTTGTGTGTGTGTGTGTGTGTGTGTGTGTGCCGGGCGAGAGGTTTTGTCTTAAATAATAATAACAATAGGCATGAAGTTAATAAAAAGATATAATAATAAAAAAATTAAAAATAAAAAAAGAATAAAAGAAAAATAATAACAATGGAAGAAAAAGAATAAAATGAATAAAAATACAAACTATGAAAAGAATACAAAATGATAATACATGATATTTAATAAAGAGAAGATACATAGAATAAAACAAATAAAATAATAATAAAAATGTTTAAAATAATAAAAAAATAAAATAAAAGAATAAAAAGATAAAAATAAAAAGTATTAAAACAAAATAAAGAAAACATAATGTTAATAAATATATGAGTTAAAGCAGTAAAACAGGAAAGTTTTAAAACAGTAAAGCAGGAAGTTAAAACAGTAACAGCAGAAAGTTAAAACAGTAAAGCAGAAAGTTTAAAGCAGTAAAGCAGAAAGTTATAAGCAGTAAAGCAGAAAGTTTAAAGCAGTAAAGCAGTAAAACAAAAGCATACTAATCCCCTAGATGTTAGGTAACACCTCTATTGATTTACTGATTTACTGCTTTAAGGTATGTAATTGTTAATAAATGTGAGTTAAAACAGTAAAACATATGAGTTAAAGCAGTAAAACATGATTTAAAGATGTAAAACATGAGTTAAAGCCCAGTAAAACAAAAGCATACTACTCCCCCCTAGGTGTTAAACACCTCTATTGATTACTGATTTACTGCTTTTAAGGTATGTTAATGTTTAATTAAATATGTGAGTTTAAAGCAGTAAAAACATATAAGTTAAAGCCAGTAAAACATGGATTAAAGCAGTAAAACATGAGTTAAAGCAGTTAAAGCAGTAAAACAAAAGCATTACTAATCCCCCCTAGGTGTTAGGTAAAACCTGGTTTGATTTATGATTTACTGCTTTAAGGTATGTAATGTTAATGTTTTTTAATTAAAATTTCGTACAGTTGTAGTAAATAAAATTGTTTATTTATCAGGCACTCTGGTTTTTTTCTTCTTACATACAATTTTTAAAAAATTTTATAAATTAAAAAGTATTAAGTAAAAGTATTAAGTAAAAAAATAATGTATAATAAATATATGTGATAATAATAGGGTCGTAATGAGTTACAGTTTTTAGGTTTGCGAAAATGTTTTTTAATAAAAAATGTTTAAGTATGAAATTAAAATGAATGACTTATAGTATATATATTTATCATTCGCGCGGCGGTCGCACCTCTGCGGGGTGCGGGGCCTCCATCTTTGCGGGGAGGGGGCTTGCTACGGCCTGATGGGCAGCTTATGGATCTAGAGGTAGACAAAAGATGAGTCATCAAAGATGATCCATCAATATAGGTGGCATCAAAGATGACTTCATCAAAAATGAGCCATCAAGATGCGGCAACAAAATTGAGCTTCGAGAGTGTAAGTGTAAGTGTTTACCTGTGCGTGTGAGTGTAAGTGTATATGTGGCGTTAGGGTAAGTGTCTATGGCAAGTGTAAGTGCTTATAAGTGTTATAAAAATTCTAAACTCTTAGTAGGAAGCATTCTAGCAGATTGTAATATACACCATTCGATTCCTCATACCTTATACCTTAGGGGTAGGATACCCCATATTAGGCTATTCTAGGCTCAGGGAAGGCTAGAAAAAGACTTGAAAAAGTGGCACTCATTGCGCACTTTGTGGCACTCAGTTGGCACTATGTGGTACTCACTTGCACTCATTGGCACTCATTGCACTCATTGGCACTCATTTGGCACTCACTTGGCACTCACCTGGCACTTCACCTGGCAATCATCTAATACTCATAGAAACACTAATAGAACATCCCTAGGTACCTCTTACGGTGATTGGGAAACATCAAAGCCATCAGTTAGCGTGGGTCAAAATTACCCATGTTTATATGGCAGGGTTCAAGGCCGAAATATCATCGTCAAACAAGGTTAAGACATCAAAGTTGTAGGGGGGACACGGTAGGCTAGGTAAGGTGTACGCAGGTGAAGTCTTGGGGGTGAGTCTTGGGTAGGTGTAGGTGAAGGCTGGTGGAGGCGCCGCAGGTGTTAGGCTAGGTTAGGTTAGGTTTAGGTTAGGTTGGTTAGGATGTTAGGTTAGGTTAGTTAGGTTAGTTAGGGTTTGGTTAGGTTAGTTAGGTTAGGGATAGCGTTAGGTTAGGTTAGGTTTAGCTGTTAGGTTAGGTTAGGTTAGGTTAGGTTAGGCTAAGTTTAGGTTAGTTTAGGTTAGGTAGGCTAGGTTAGGGTTTAGGTTAGGTTAGGTAGGCTAGGTTAGGTTAGGTTAGTTAGTTTAGCATGGAATAGGTTGCGTTGCGTTAGGTTAGGTTAGGCATGGGGTAGGTTAGGTTAGTTTAGGTTAGGTTGGTTAGGTTAGGTGTAGGTTAGGTAGGTTAGCGTTAGGTTTTAGGTTAGGTTGGTTAGGTTAGGGTAGTTAGATATGTGTGTGTGGTGTGTGTGTGTGTGTGTGTGTGTGCGCGCGGGCATGTGTAGGTGTGGCAGAAATATCAAAAAATAGGGCTAAGCCCATAAAGGGTGGTCAAAAATTACCGTGGGTCAAAAATGACCCATGGACGACCAAAGGGTTGGTCGAAAATTAGGGTGGGGTACGTCAACGGGTTGCTTACGCCAACGTTTGGGCACCCTTCTTCGAAGGGTTGCAAAAATTAGGGTTGCCGAAAAAAATTAGGGTTGCCAAAAAATTAGGGTTGCCGAAAAAAATTAGGGTTGCCAAAAAATTAGGGTTGCCAAAAAATTAGGGTTGCCAAAAAATTAGGGCTGCCAAAAAATTAGGGTTGCCAAAAAATTAGGGCTGCCGAAAAATACCGTGGGCCAAAAATGACCCCTGGAAGACCAAAGGGTTGGTCGAAAAAAAGGTAAAGGCCAAAAAAGGTCAAAGGCATAAAAAGGTCAAAGGCCCAAAAAGGTCAAAGGCCCAAAAAGGTCAAGTCAGGTAAAAAATTTGGGCTCAAAAAATGCGGTTTGCCCAAATTTTAGGGTGGGGTAAAAGAGGTCAAAAAGGTCAAGGTAAGATGGGGTAAAAGAGGCTTAGTCCAATATATTTGAATAGTTTACATTGATATCATATTTTTCGTTCGCGCGGTAATATTGCTCTGCGGACGCAACCGCGGCGGCGCGTTTTACGCGCGAAATATTGCGCCTGCAGGCGCGCGCGGCGGGCCGGGCGGTAACGCGGAATATTGCGCCTGCGGGCGCACGCGGCGGGCGGGTACGCGGAAATATTGCGCCTTCGGGCGCACGTGGCGGGCGGGGACGCGGCGGGACGCACCTGCGGGTGCGGGGTTGTCAGCCTTCGCGCGGAGGGCGCATGCGGCGCCCTGTTGGGTAGCTTATGATCTAGGGGAAGACATTAATATTAGCTATGTTCTTTGATGTAGGGTAGAGGTGAGCAATCAAAGGTGATTTCATCAAAGATGAATCATCAATATAGACGGTATCAAAGATGCCGTCATCAAAGATGAGTCATCAAAGATGAACCTTCAAAGTTGAGGCATCAAAGTTGAGGCATTTATGCTGGGGCATCAAAGTTGAGGCATCAAAGTTGAGGCATCAAAATATCGAGTGTGTGAGTGTAAGTGTAAGTGTATCTGTGTGTGGGTGTGAGTGTAAGTGTATATGGTTTAATGTAAGTGTCATAGTGTGTATAAGTGTCATAGTGAATGTGTGTATAAGTGACATAGTGAATGTATGTATAAGTGTAAGTGTAAGTTAAATCTGGGTGTAAGTAAATCTATGTGTGTAAGTAAATCTGTATGTGTAAGTAAATCTGTGTGAGTGTAAGTAAATCTGTGTAAGTAAATGGTGTGTTTGTGTGTTGTGTGTGTGTGTGTGGTGTGTGTGTGTGTGTGTGTGTTGTGTGTGTGTGTGTGTGTAGGTGTTCAAGTTAGGATAGATCCATACATGCGTTCAAGTTAGGAACGAAATATGTGACGGGTGGGCCACGAGTGGGCAAAAAAATGGAGTGGGCCAAAAATGACCCATGGTATCTGACAAGGTCAAGGCCCAAATATCATGGTCAAACAAGGTTAAGACATCAAAAAGGGCTAAGCCCCTAAAGGAAGGACAAAAAATTACCGTGGGTCAAAATTGACCCATGAAGGACAAAAAATTAACGTGGGTCAAAATTGACCCATGGTATCTGTCAAGCTTTGGAGCAAAGGGGAAAGACAAAAAAAGGTTAAGACATCAAAAAATACGGCTAAGCCCCTAAATGAAGATAAAAAATTACCGTGGGCAAAAATTGACCCATGGTCGAAAAAATTAGGGGGGCGTAAAATAGGGGGGCAATACGTACAACGGTTGCTTACGCAACCGTTTGGCGCAACCCTTCTTCGAAGGGTTGCAAAAATTAGGGTTGCCAAAAAAATTAGGGTGGCCAAAAAATTAGGGTGGCCAAAAAATTAGGGTTGCCAAAAATTAGGGCTGCCAAAAAATTTGGGCTGCCAAAAAAGGTCAAGGTAAAAAAAAGGTCAAGGTCAAAAAAAGGTCAAGGTCAAAAAAGGTCAAGGACAAAAAAGGTCAAGGTCAAAAAAGGTCAAGGTAGGAAAAGGTCAAGGTCAAAAAAGGTCAAGTTAAAAAGTCAAGGTCAAAAAAGGTCAAGGTCAAAAAGGTCAAGGTCAAAAATGTCAAGGTCAAAAAAGTCAAGGTCAAAAAAGGTTAAGGTCAAGATCAAGGCCAAAGAGGTCTAGGAGGGTCAAGGTCAAGGTCGGTATAGCTCAGGTAGGTGGTCAAGGGCGGTATAGCTCACGTAGGTGGTCAAGGTCAAGGTCGGTATAGCTCAGGTAGGTGGTCAAGACCAAAGGTTCACGCGGGCGGGAAAACGTGACGGGCTGGATTGCGGGTCGCACCTGCGGGTGCCCAGGATTAAGACATCACAAAAGGGCTATGCCCCTAAAGACACATCAAAAATTACCGTGGGCAAAAAATGACCCATGGCCAAAAAAATTAGGGTGGGTAAAATAGGGGGGGCAATACGTACGATGGAGGCTTCGCCTCCATCTGGCGCAACCCTTCTTCGAAGGGTTGCTAAAAATTAGGGTTGCCAAAAAATTAGGGTTGCCAAAAAATTAGGGTTTTTTTTTGGGTGGGGGGGGGGTGGGGGGGTTTTGGGTTGGGTTTTTTTTGGGGTTGGGTGGTTTTTTTGGGTTGGGTGGGTTTTTGTGTAGGTGGGTTTTTAATTGGATGGGTTTTTCGGGTGGGTGGGTTTTTCGATGAATGGGTTTTTGGGGTGGGTTTTTCGTATTCCAATATAGCTCCCCTACTACTAGTACCTTTGTGGGTAAGCTAAAATTGCGATGCCGCAGCCAATTGCTGCGATATTGGAACTGAGTGTGGTCCCGCAATCATGGCCTTTAATCATCAAGCACTTTAAGCCTTCTAGTTCCTTTGGGTATAAATGAATGCAGATTCTGGAGTGGGGAGGTTCAAAGGAATAAAGGTGAAATATTCATGCAAGAATAAGAACAGGCTTTAGAGTTACTTGAATTAGAAATAGGAGTGATGGGTGGTAGGGTTACTTTAGCAATTGCAGCAAACTCCTGAGACGTCAGGGTTTTGACCTTGCGTTCTATCGCTTCAAGATAGCATGTTGAACGAATGGTTCAACTAGAAGCAAGGAAAAGGGCTTCAAAGGAGGGATTAGATGGCGACTTTTCCATAAAGTCTGAGACCCGATACTTACGGGTATAAGGTCATCGTGGAAATGAGGATCCTAACTTATGGAAGGTGACACTAGTCGCTGAAAGGCCTGAAGGTGTCCCAGAAGAGACTGAAGCAGCTTTTTTACCGGAGGAGTGCTTATGCACCGGGTTAGGAGAAATTCACTCTATTGCTGCTACTGAAGAGAGAGAGAGAGATTCAAGAAAGTGGGATTTAGTAGATGGTCGGACTTGTGACTCAGTGAGCAGGGCGTGAATTTCAACATAATATTCTACACGGGTTACAGATGTCCGATCTGGGGATTTACGCTTGAAAGAGGTGCGGGTCATATCGAAGGGGGGAGAAGATAGTGTACGTATCGTAGATCCCAATTGAGGTTCTGAGGCTGGTTGTTTGAAAGGAGATTTTTGAGAGGTTCAAATGGCGAAAGAGGATGTTGGAAGAAGCTATCTCTTTTGAAATAGTTGGGTGTAGTGTTGTCGGAGTTGTGTAAGACAATTTTCAGTGGCTTGCCTTGTCACCCCCAGCGGTCAAGCTTGAGGAGAGTGAGTATTCCAGAACCTGTTGTACAGGTGTATAAGGAGACTGCAGTGGCGGCGATTGGGTTTCAAAATTGGGGGTGGCAAAAAATTACCATTATACATGAGGGGTAAAGGGGGGAAGTGTCAATACAAATGCACCAATAAAAAAGGCAAACGATTAGATTAAACACTTTGTTACATAAATATTTAATGATTTGATACTGAAATACTTGAGCATGATACATTGGTATATACCTATATGGAAAATGCAAATTTTAATTTTAGCATAAGAGTAAAATTCAATTGCTGAAACTTTAAAACAAAAAAGTAACTCGAAGAGTATTAAAAGTAATGAGGCTTACAAGTTTATGAAACTTAAAATAATGATAAGTGTCTTTGTTTTCTTCTAGAGTACACTTCTACATATTCATCTAAGTTTATTTGTGTGACTTCATTGGATATGGCTAGCAATGCCAGATGTGCTAAGCGTTCCTGTTTTGTTGGGTTTCTTAAATAGTCTTTTACCCTTTTGAGAACACTGAAAGATCATTCTGCTGACACTGTAGACACAGGAACTGTTAAATACAATTTCAAAAGCTTCAAAATATTTGAGTATACAACTTGAATGTGAGATCGTTTTGCTTTAAACTCCAACGCCAATCTGGAAATTAATGTTATATCAGCTTTTGATATTACTTTCCTAGAAAATATATCAATTTCTGCAGATAAGCTGTCACATTCAATCTTATATACTTCCCCCATAACAGAACAAACTTCTTTGAACTCTTTGTTGGTGATAGAGTCACATTCAAATGTAGCAGTTAGTACATTTTCCATGTGGCATAGCAGTGTCAATTGATTTTTGTTTATGTTTATGTTTTCAACAATATTGTCAAGAAATGAATAGTATGTAGTTTTTAAGCAAATGTCACGAGGTGAAGAAATAGCTGGATGAACATTTCCTCCGCCAGTTTTCTGTGGAACTTTGCGCTTACGTAGAGTGACTGGTCTTTCAAATCCACGTTGCTCACAAAATATCTTCGCCTCAAACCACACAAAGTCAAATTTATTTTCATTACGAAGATCTGCAACAGCTGTTTCAATCCGCTTGTCAACATCAACAACTTCGTAAATTGAAATTCCATGATTCTGAATGTATTTTAAAAGAATGTTTATCCTTTCAAATACTTGTTTCATCATATTTAGCCTAAATGCAAATTCCATTTTTTTTACACACAAGATCAACCCATGAGCTTCCCCACCAGCCCTTGTGTTATTCTCTTCAATATCTTCCAGCGTCTGTATTATTTATGGCAGATGCTGTTGAACAGCTCGAAAATTTTCATATCGACTTCTAAATCTAGTCACTCAGTGCCTTGAGAGACGGGTTTGTCTTAGATTCTGTTTTATTACTTTCACCGATAGCCCCTTCCTTTATCTTTATAAATATTTCATGGCGTTTCGAAGAGTTTTTAATGAAACAATAAAGCTGCTGAACCGCACTGAAAACATTGCGAACCATGGAAATACGTTTCGATTAATCCACAAGAGCAAGATATGAAGAATGCATGTAGCAATGCACAAACATTGCGTTCAGATTATTTTCTTTTAATCTCGCTGCTACGCCTTTATACATACCTGACATATTTGCTGCCCCGTCATAGCATTCGGCTACTATATTATAGGCCTCTAAACCTACTTCATTCAGCACAGACAGGAGTAGGAGTAGGAGATACAATGATTCTCCATCTGTAAGGTCTGTCTTATAAAAATCAAGAAATCTTTCTTCAATTTTTAAATCATCAGCTGCATACCTCAATACGATACCTCAATTGTTCATGATTTGTCACATCTGGAGTTTCTTCCACGAAACAGAGAAGTATTTGCTTTCTTGACACTTTCAATTATGTTGTTTTTATTTGACTGGCTAAATTTTTCAGCATCTCGTTTTGTACATCGTAATGAACATAATTAAAGTACTTTTCTCGCTCTAAAAACATCTTCAAAAGCAAATTATCTGATGACCACAATTTCAACAATTGTATATAGTACCCCGGTTATTTGAAGTTTTTTCTTCCCTATGCCCTCTTAATGCTAAGCCTTGTATGCCAAGAAAAAGTAATGTTTCAAACAGAATTTTAAGGTACTAGCAGTTTTTTTAACTTCGTCTTTGTGATGGGAAGAAATCTTCTCTGGTACGGTTTCTTTAAACTTTAAACCTTCTTGCCAGCGTTGCAAAGTGTTCAAATCAGAAGAAGTACGTTCGTGTTCTTGAAAACGCTGTGTTGCTTTATTACAGTTCTTAAACTCGTTAGTAATAAATGTTAACTCATAACCATCAACACTGCCAAATAATCGACATGGAAAACAGAAAGCTTTGTCACCAGAGGTACTATATTCAAGTCACTTAAATCTGTGAATACCATGCACTTCCTCATTTCGTCTCTGGGAATTGTGCCAGGGAAGGTTGGAATGGTCCGTCTTTAAAATATTCCAAGGCAGCATCTTTGCCACAAAGTGGATCTCGTCTGTGGAGGTTAGACTGAGACCGGTTTAAATTTAGATATTGTACATGAGGTTTGCTAACCTGACATTCACTGTCACAAAAGGAATTAGATGAAGAGTCAGGTCCAGGATCGTCATTAACAATGGAAGTACTAGGTACAGGAATAGCTTCCGATGTAGCGACAGAGTTCTCAGTTACAATGCTTTCTTCTTTCTGTTTTTTACTTAAAAAATGCAGTAACGTTCCTTTTGTACCTCTCTTCATTTTTCTCACTTGCTACACTAACAAGTTAACCCGTCGGAAACAGTATCACATTCACAAGTACACTAATATCAAAAGCTCTTATAACTTTATAAGAACACAGAGTACGCAATGTCACAAGAAAAAAATCTACTTCCTAATTATGGTGCGTGTTCCTTAATCTTAAATAATCTTGGCTTCTAGAAGTTTCTTTTCGAGACTGTTCGAGGCGACCAGGAAACGGCAGAGCTAATTGGTGGGTCGAAACGATTACCATGGAAACGTACTGTCGTTGGCGGAGTCGCGCATGCTTGCTGAATGACAGCGCTATTAACCAGGGAGGAGAGGGTAGGTACTGTGACAATTTCTAGGAATTGATGCTATTATACCTACTAATTATTACGTATATTAACTATACAGTATTCATTAAGTCATATTTGTCACCAGTTATACAACTATTCCTCTTAAAAAGCCTTAATTTTCTTAATAACTTAAACAATCGTTGAAAGTTATCAATAAATCAACAACTTTGTATTTCTACTCGAAATAAACGCAGTGATATTTATCAAAGAAAATCCTTGTTTTACTTGTTAAAATGGAATATCAAAAAGCAAAGGATAACTTCTCTTCTATTTTCTTCTCTTTGATATTGCTGTTCGTATATTAAAAATATTATTTGAAAAAGTGGGGGACAACTGCCCTCATGCCCTCCCTAATAGCCGCCACTGAAGGAGAGCAATTGATGGAAGGAGCAGAGTGACGACTTTGCAGTTAGCATAGCAAAGTGGAAAGTTACATGGGGTGTGATGACTACTGCCGCAGCATGAACGTGTTGGATGAGAAAATTGGCCATATTTCTGAGATGTATCTCAATTTTTGGCATCGGAAACACCTTTTCTGGCTGGAGATGTAAAAGCGTATATCAGAAACATGGAAGTCGATCTTTACCTTATTAGGAGGAAATGGCGAACTGAATGTAAGTAAAAGTCTGGCATTCGATTTGGTATGAGCCTGTTTAGTTGGGGATCTATAAACATTAGTACGGGCATTGGTTTCCGTTTCAAATAACTAAGATGTTTTCTAACTCATCATTCTGCATCTTAGTGGCAAATATGGTACCCATTAAGATATTTCTGATTGTAGCCTGGGTGAAGAGGATGAGAATGTTACAGTGAAGATAGATTTTCTAGTTTTGTGCTCTGAGTCCTTGAATCAAAAAGAAACAAGAGGAACCATTCTTCATTGTCATCACCGCCGGATCGGCCATTCCGAGGGTATCTTCAAATCCTCTTCTAGTTTGAGAAGACTTTGTACTTCAAGTTGAAGTGATGTGTGAGATCTCAGGTAAAATTATAATGAAAATCCAGCATACTCGAGATAGTTTTAGCTGGCTTGAGAACGAAAGTGATGTGGGTTGGCGAACAGGTACATGTCGGGACATTGAAATCTTGGATTTCGGCATTACCTGAGGTATCCCGTGAGGTGACGCAATGGAAATAAGAACCAAGCTGGTAATCAGTTTCGCGCCACAGGTATGGAAAGTAGCAGATGGTTTGAAGGGATTACCGAGGAAGTGGCGGTAGGGAGCCCGCCAATATATGAATTTCTTCATTCTTTAAATCGTTATTTTTTATACTTAGACTTAATCATAAAAAAAAATTACTAGCTTTAACCCTGCTCAGGTACCCGAGGGTACAAATTACCAACGCCTAGAGCAATTTTTTTGTTTTTTCCTTCTAAAATCATTATGTCATGAGATATGGGGGTGAAATTGGAGAATTGGGGGAGTTAGGGGGTAATAGATATTGCTGTCATATAAAATCTACCTTAGCTGCACTGTGGGCTCCGTGGTGGAAAGTTTGTGGTAGAATTTACCAACGTGTTCCGTTTATGTTTTTATATGTGGTATTTATGACCAATGTGTTCCGGTTATGCTTTTTCTCTGTGGTATATATTACCGACGGATACCCTTTATGTCTGTTTAGTGTAGTGCAGTTTATAGTGTTGGCACCATCTCCGGGTGCGTGCGGTGCGTGGTGCCCTTATTTTGATGCGGTATGGTGCCGTGCGGTGTAGTACATAATGTCAGTGACCCGGTGCGGTGCGATTTTTAAATTATAGAGTTTGCGGTGCTGTGTGAAACGCAATGCGCATCGAAACAGAGGTGCGGTGTGCGGTGCGGTGACAAAAATAATTTTTGAGGTGCGGTGAGTGGTGTGCTTATTCTAGTGCGGTGGGCGTGACAAAAATAATTTTTGAGGTGCGGTGCGTGGTGAACTTACTCTAGTGCGGTGTGGAGAGTGCGTGCGCATTCTAATGTCGGTGGCTGGTGCACGAAAATTCCGGTGCTCAGCCAATATATATACCCTATATATATATATATATATATATATATTATATTATATATATATATATAATATAATTATATATATATAATATATCATATAATATATTATATATTAATATTATATATAATTATATATATATATATATATATACTATATATATATATATATATATATATATATATATATATTATAATTCATATTTGGAAGGGAATTCTCTTTTTGAATCCTCAGACAGTGAAAGTGAGGATGACGTGGAATATGACTCTGTAGAGAGTGATGGATTTGATTCCGACTATGTTGGTAAAATAGCGGAATGTTTTGGAAATATGAACATGAACAAAAGGAAAAGAAAGTAAGTTCTAACTCCAAGAAAAATTAGAAATATGGTTGAGATTGATGACGATAAAGATTGTGCAAGTACCTCGCCACTTCATAGGTTGCTTGATCCTGCAACCCCTTCAAATGAAAATGTGTCGACTGCCTTATCAGAAACACCTAAATCTGAAAATCTGAAAACTAATCCATCTGTAACTCCACCTTGTATCGCCTCTTCAACTTCAAGTTTGTCAACTACGACATTAGCAACACAACCTTGTCTATCTACTTCATCAACACTACAGTGTTCTACCTCTACAAGTGCACATATACTCACCATCCCATCAGCTCCACCATGTGCTCCCCCGACATCATATATCCACTGAGGAAATTTTTAGTAGTGATATTGGGGCACCTTTTTTCAGGGCAGCAATGGGAGAGAGATGTTTCAATTTCGTAGATAAATTCTTTCCAGTCAGATCTCTTTGGGAAAGCTTTATAACCAACTGCACCTCACACTATGTGCCTGTGAAAATATAACTATAGATGAACATCTATTGGCCTCAGGGAAAGGTGTCTCTTTAGTATGTACATTGCCAATTAGCCTGCGAAATTTGGCATAAAGCTGATAATGGTGTGTGACTCCCAATCTTCTTATATGTTGAGTGCAATGCCTTATTTAGGTAAGCACACAAAACCACCAAGTGGTTTTTCTTTAGGCGAGTTTGTAACTGAAGAACTTATTTCTCTATACACCAATTCAGGAAGAAATGTGACAGGTGATAATTGGGTCACCTCAGATTCACGACAGGGTAAGAGAAGATCATTATATATATATATATATATATATATATATATATATCAAATGTATATATATATATATATATATATATTATATATATATAAAGAAATATATATATATATAATATATCCTAAATGTACATATATTGCCATATGGTAGAAGGAAGTATTTCATTTTTATATAAAAAAATTAGTGCTCACTTTCATTTCATTTCTTGAAGGCAATAGAGTCTTAAATGGCAATGTGGATGAAAATATCGATGATTCTACACCTTTTTTGTTTATTTTCATAAAAATTTTAATTAAAATAGAGTTTTATGTTTTTTTTATTTTACATTCAAAAAATATGGTGTTTTTTGGGGGGTTTCTTCAAAAAAAGTAATATTGTGTTTTTATAAAAGGTTTTAAAAAAATTTGTTTGCATGAAAGTTTGTCTCAGTCATCCCTTTGAAGATGTATGCATCAAATATAATCAAACAATAACCTAGTTTATCAAAATAAAGGTTTAAATAAGGTTAAGTAAGCCGTGAAAAATTTGACCAACGTGTACCAACTATGTGATTTTTGAAGAGGTGTACCTGAGCAGGGTTAAGACCGCAACATATATAAGCAAATATATTAGTAAAAGTAATGAAAAAATGTATAACAACACATCCTGGGAACGTAGCAGCGGAAATCGCGCCCATTTCACTCTCATAGCTCAACACCTTTATGAAACCACATCCCATGGGTGGGCTATGGGTGT
>JABUQX010002828.1:0-20000 GCA_015478945.1 Trachelipus rathkii | reverse complement strand
TTGTCAATTTCCAAACGCACTTTTTTTGGATTTTAAAATGAAAAATTGCGATTATATTTTTCCTGTTCGAGCGAAGTGGATGAAATTTTCAGAGCATATGAAGTCGGGGGAGATGCACATTTTTTACTTAGATAATTTCTTTTTATATGCATTAGTTTTGGATTTGTTCTTGGAACAAATTTAAAAAAAAAAAAAAAAATTTTTTAAAAAATTTTCTTTTGAGTATACAAAAAATTATTTAAGTAAAAAAGATGCATCTCGCCCGACTATACAAACCATGAAAATTTTATGTTGATCGGATGAGTAGAAAATATATATATATATATATATATAATATATATATATATATTATATATATATATATATAATATATATATAATATATATTATTATATACTATATACATATCTATATATATATATATAAATATATAAAAAATATATAATATATATTATATATATATATATATATATATATATATATATATATATATATATATATATATATATATATATATATTATATATATATATATATTATATATATATATATATATATATATATATTTATATATTATATATATATATAATATATATTATATATATATATAATATATATATATATATATATATATATATATTATATATATATTACATATATAATAATATCTATTATATATATATATATTATATATATATATATATATATATATATTATATATAATATATTATATATTATATATATATATATTATATATATATATATATACTATATATATATATATATATATATATATCACTTTTCAAAAAATTCAAATGTTTGAAAAAGTTAAATATTGGAATATTTTTTTATACATGTCCGATCACATGTATAACACATAATTGTATAGTCGGGACAGATGCATCTTTTTTACATTAGAATAATTTTTTTTTTGTATACTCCAAAAAGAAAATTTTTAAAAAAAAATTTCAAAACCTGTTTTCTTTTTGAAAATTTGTTCAAGAACGAAAATCAAATAATCTATTGCTTATATATCTAAGAAATTAGTTTATTATGTAAAATAGGATTTGTGTTGCATCTCCCCCGACTACATACCCATGAACTTAAAAGTTCATCTAAACTTCGCCCCCGGATAGTCAGCGAAAAAAAAATTATCGCAATCTTCATTTTCACAAAATCCAACCCAACAAATGTGGGTTTGGGAAATTGGACCAATCGCTGTGTGTCATACAATTACTTATAAATAATCGAAAAACATTTCCTATCATAACTGTTTGTTATTTCGGTATTTTTGGTGGGAATTAGAATGGCGATTTATTTATTTCATCGGTTCGACCATCTAGTAGCGTTAGTGTTTTGATTTTTGTTCAAGTGGTGAGTTTCGATTTACGAAAAATAGTTTTTATGGAGGAGTTTGTATATTTTTTCGTAATTGATTCATGTTATTATTTTCATTATTGGGTTTTTGTTCTTGAAAAATTTTTTTGTTTAAATATTTCTTTTCATATTGTTAAAGAATGACTACAGACGCAGAAAAACCTTCTTTTCTGAAATTTCTTTTTTATTTTACTTTTGTTGTTTTTATGGAGGTCAAATGTTTGTATGTCTACTTATGTTTTTTTTTTTTTTGGTACTTTTAGTTTTATTTATCTGGTATCGTTCATAAATTTTTTATTCGCGCATTAAATTTTTATTTTTTAGCCGTATTATTTATTTTTTTATTTTTTTTTTTGTTACCTTCTTTTTCTTTTTTTTATAGTCATTGCTATTACGGTATATTTAAATTGGTTATCGTAGCAGAGCCAATATTGGAATTCAAGTCCTAGATTGGTGAATACAGTTTAAAAATTAATACACTTAGAAGTTTGTGCTCTTTAACACTTTGAATTAGAGTTTAATATGATTATATTTCAGAGCTATTTTAAGTGATTATCTAAAATAAACAAACAGTTTCATTAGTTCTTTCTTTCAGTAGCCTTAATAAAAGATTAAACTTGAGTATACGAACGTAAATATTTTTCAATTTAAATATATATATATTATTATTGTATATAGTTTATATATATATTATAATATAATATTATATTATATTTCCTATTATATATATTTTATTATATTTAATTTTAATATTATATTATATATATTTCTAATATATTATAATATATTATATATATATATATATATTGATAACCCCATTACCTAACTTACGATCAAACTAGGTGTTTTGCATAGACGAGATTTTAAAGTCATTTAACCAATATATGAAATTAAATAGTTTTAATAGATTTACTTTATTTATATGGTCAAAAGATTATAACAGTTTCCTAAATAAAAGTGGGCAAGTAACCAAAGGAAATAATTTTCATTTCGATTAGCTATGTAGTTTTCATTTTCAGTTTTATTGTTAAAAATTATGAAAAACAATAGTTTTAAATACTCCGTTATGTGATTGTAATTAAAATATCTTTTTGTGTTTTTTGTCTATTGAGAATAAAGTGGTTGAGTAAGAGTATAAAGATATGATATGATATGATATGATATGATATGATATGATATGATATGATATGATATGATATGATATGATATGATATGATTTGATATGATTTTTGATAGGATAATAGAAAAGTATAGTATAACTCGCTTAATACTTAAAGATGTCATGCAATATATTTGAGACTATTTAAGGATTCAATTACATTGATTTAAGCAGAAAAAACTGAATTATGAAAGATAAATTTATAGAATACAAGATGAAAGTAGAAATATAGAATTTTATTAACGATATATAAAGCCACTACAATCAATTTTGTCTGAAGCCTGAAAGAATATTAATAATTAAAATAAAAATAATAATAATTAAAAAATAATAATTAAAATAATAGTAAAAAAATAATATCCCAAAATTGTGGAAAGCTTTCTTAAAAGAATATTTTCTTAACTCCTATAAGAACAGTCTCCTTGAAATATAAATACTCGCAATACCGTGTAGAACGATGTTCTTCATCAAGACATTTTTAGCATCGAAACGAGGTACAAGGGCAAACAGATCTTCCAAGTAATTGATGATCCACTATGTGCTCTTTTTTTTAATTATTATTATTATTTGAGTGAGTATACAAAGGTCATCACTGCTCCCTGAAATGCGTCGATTCTGCAAAAGAAGAACCAATTTCAAGGACAATATCTAGACATAAATAGGAAAAGAACACAGAAGAGACAAAAAATATTATAAAATATATGTGATTCGTAAAGGATTGAGATGATCGAATTTATATTGCAAAAATATTGCTTCAGTTATGATAGATCGTAGTCGCTTTTCAGGGAGCCCACAGAGGAAAGGAAGAATTTACCTTTGAAGGACAATGTATGCAGGACATTCTGCGAACATATGATGAATGGAAATGGGTGTGTATTGTCTACATAATTGATACGGAGGTGGAAAATCTCTAAGCACGGCATAGCCATGGCCCATGAGTAAGACTCAACTGTTCTAATTTTAAAACGCCATATAAGAGAAAAATGTAACAAAAAATCATTCTATACTATATTAATAATAAATAAGATTTAAATATATATATTTTCTAATATATATTATCACTAATTATATATATATATATATATATAATATATTATATATATTATTATATATATACTATACTATATATACTATAATCATAACTACTTACTATATATATACGGTAATTATGAAAAAAAAAGTTTTTCATAGTTGGCTTATTTATTACCTATAATGATCGACTCGCCTAACTATTTGGAAAATAGTGATATTTAGAGAATAGCGGCTAATTTATTTTAAGCATTAAACGTCATATACAATTATTTGTGATATACAATAAGTTGCAGTTAATCGATCTTTGTATTTTGGATTATGTTCTTTATAAATGATATATAGTATATACCCAATGGGAACAATAATTTTTTTTTATAAATAATAGTTTATATATTTATATATACATATATATAAAGTAATTAATATTCTAAATAAGTATAAATAATAAAATATATGATGACTATCTCTCACTATATACCACCTGTTATCATAATTAAATTAGACTACTCATCATATCTGATAAAAAATATTTATCTCACCTCATACTTCGGTAGCTATTATATCAATACTATATATAATATATATAGAACATGATATATTAAATAATATTATATTAAATATATCTATATATATATATTACTATATATATAGTCATATGAATATAATTTGGAACAATATTTAAAAAACTGTTGTCCCTTAAAAGCATTATATGACTAAATAAATCCAGTTTCATATTTAAATTTTTTTCTATTCTAAAATATATTTAATTAAAAATCATACAAATTTTTAAATCTTAATAAATACATAAATAATAAATTAAAAGAAGGTACTAAGTACCACATTGTTAGGTTAAACATAAAATTAAAAAAAATATTAATAAAATATAGATATGTGACCTTGAGTAAGATTTTAAAAAAAAAGATAAAAAGAAACAAATATAAACATGGATTACTATTGAACCGTTATTAAACTTATCATAAATATATATATAATATCATACATTTATATATATTATATACCTAAAAAATAATAGAGTATTGATAAGATTGAAAGAAAAGGTAATATAATAAATAATTTGAGTAATCAAATCATATATAGTACCTTAATTATATAGAGTAAAGTATATATATATGACATAAAAATTTATATCTCATATTAAATATATATAATAATTAATATAATATATATATATGTATATATAAACCGGTAAATAACTAGTGATTTGGCAAGAATTTTTCAACAATAAGCCATTTTGAGAAATTGGGAAGTGAAGATACTTCGTAGCATTTTTCTCTAAAATTATATATAATAGATATATATATATATTAATATATATATTATTATATATATATATATATTTATATATATTACTACTATATTATTATTAATATATATATATAATATAATATATACATTATATATATATTCTGGGATAATAATAAAATAGTATATAATAATATCTACTATACTTTTTAAGGTTAATTATGAGGGTAATACTCACGCTATATACATATTACTATGTATACATATTATTATCAAAAGTTCTTATGGTTAAGATTACATTACGTAATATAATATAGTTTTATTAGAGTTTATACCGATATATATACATAATGTCATAATAATAATAATCCTATTTGAGCGATGATTAAAAAAACAAATTATGAGAAATTTACCTTATATAGATGAAATAATATGATCAAAAATTAGATTATCAATAAAATATATACCTAACTATAGAATATATATATACAATACTGATCACTATATTAGTGAGGAGTCGCCTAATAATAAAAATCTTAGACAGTTTGGGTTTGTTATAAGGGTTAATAAAATACGTATACTGAATAATTCCTGAGAATAAATTTTTTATATCAGATACTCACCTCACTATTATATATATTTTATAAGTAGTAGGTGATAGTATCGATAGTAGGTATAGTAGGTATAAATATAAATAATAAGGTAGTGTAGGGGGTGAGGGGAGAGGTGGGTATAGATAGTATATTTATATATATATATATATATATATATATATATAGGAGAGAGAGAGAGAGAGAGAGAGAGAGAGAGAGAGAGAGAGAGAGAGAGAGAGAGAGAGAGAGAGAGAGAGAGAGAGAGAGAGAGAAAATTCCAAAATTTAAAATTAAAACTGAAAAATTCCAAACGCCTCCATAAATCCTCCAGTGTTGGAAAAAGCAAATGTGGAAATCAAATCAAAGACAGATATAACCATATACACTGTGACTGAAAGTGTGATTTTGTAATGTTATGTTTGATTATTTTTTTTTGGTAAATATTGTTAATGACAGGTAAGTTTGAATTCATTTAAAACATTTTAAGTTTTGAAAAAGTCTTAAATTTTTGGATTTTTTTATTTATTTTGCTTTTTTTCTTCAAACTTCTTTCAAACACTTTTCGCAAAACAATCTATTTTCCTTGTTCAGAAAAATATTGAAATTTTGTTATATTACTATGAGATAAGATTAATAAAAGATAAGCGTTTTCGACCTATTATAACGTCTTCCATCTATTTATTATAACTTGATAAAATCAGATTGGCCAATATCGACCAAAAACAAATGATATTTGGCACTTCATGTAAAAAGCACCAAAGCAAATGCTCTTGACACAATGGTAAAAGCACCAAAGCAAATGCTTTTAGCACTTAATGTAAAAAGCACCAAAACCAATGTTTTTGGTGCATATTGCAAAAAAGCTCCAAAAGCAAATGTTTTTGGCACAATGTAAAAAGCACCAAAACAAATGTTTTTGACACTTAATATAAAAAGCACTAAAACAAATGTTTTTGGCACTTTGTGTAAAAAGCACCAAAGCAAATTCTTATGGCACTTAATGTAAAAAGCCCAAAAACAAATGTTTTTGGCACTTAATGTAAAAAGCACCAACGCAAATGCTTTTAGAACTTAATGTAAAAAGTACCAAAATAAATACTTTTTGACACTTAACGTAATAAAAGTTCTAAAACAAATGCTTTTGGCACTTAATATAAAAAGCACTAAAACATTTTTGGGAACTTAATGTAACAAAAGTTCCAAAACAAATGTATTTTGATACTTTTTACATTGAGGTTTAACAATATATACATTATACACAAAAAGCCAACCTCGAAGTCCTAAACACTACACTTTTTTCATGACATCCATATTCCATGTAGAGTCATATATATATATATATTATATATATTATATATATAATATATATATAAACTAATAGCAGATCCTGTAGCTTCTCAACTACATAAACATAATAATAAAAAATATATAATATAATATATAATATAATAATTATATTATATATAACATATATTATATAATATATAATATATATATTGGTATTATTATATAACTATATATATAATATATATTATCATATATATATAATATATATTATATATATTATATAATATATTAAAAAATATAATATAAAATATATAAATATATGTAAATATATATATATATATATATATATTATATATTATTTTAAATTGAACATCTAATAACTTCTTTACGAAGAAATATAAGACACTTAGATAATATGTTCTTTTAATAATAAAAAGAAGAACAAGGGTTTCTGTTGTTAAGAAATAAAGTTGGCCACATCTGGACGTGTTCTTTCTTCCTTGATAACATATTGGTCCAATGTTCATTGGCTTTTCCTCGGGCGAACATAAATGAACCTATAAGGACACGACCAATGTTCTGATCTGAAAAATATATTGCTTCAATTAATAGTTATTTATTATATATATATATACTTATAGTATATAATATATATATATATATTTATATATATATATTATATATTATATATATATATATCGTATATACACTTAATATATATTATAGTATTATAAATATATATATATATAATATATATATAGTATATATATAAATATATATACAGTACTATATACTTATATATATTATATAATAAATAATATATTAATATATATATGTATATATATATTTATAAGGAATTTATATAGAAGTAGCCATTAAGGGTTATTAACATAGTTAAAACTTTAGTATGTAATATATATATATATAGGTAGATTAGCATACAATGTAATATTTATGTATCATTTATATATATCAATTTTCGTCACTCTTATACTTATATGTATATATTTATAGATTATACTATATTATATTATATATTATATTATATACTATAATTATATATATATTAATATATATATCTATATATATATATATATATATATTATTCTGTGAAATAATTTAACAAAAAATATATTTTCATCACAATGGTCGTATCTTTTATTCATGTTTGCCCGAGTTGAAACTAATAAAAATTATGTAGTAATTAATAATTTAAATACCAAATTAATAGTTTTTATTAATTAATCTAGATTAATTATATATTAATTTGATATTTATAATTATTATTTATTAGATATTTTTTATTGGCTTTAACTTGTCGAGCATATAAGGACGCGACCGATATTTCTACCTATATATATTTTCTTTCAATTATTGTACAGAATAATTATTTATATTCCTTCTTATAAATTAATAATAAATTATAAATTTGATATTTAAATATGAATAAATGTCAACTAATAATCAATAATTTTATAAATATTATAACTGAAACAGTATAATCACACGTAATAGGTTTTGACCTGATAGATATTTTGTTATATTGTAATAAAGGATAATTTCCAATAATTATTTGATGTTGATTAATTATTATTAATAATTAATAATTATTAATAGTTATTATTAATTGCATAATTATTATTAACTTTCCCTCGGGCGAACATAAGTTAGCCTATTAGGATAGGACAAATCTTGTGTTCTAAAAGATGTATTGTTAAATTATATTAAGAAATAATTAAAAAATTATTAATTTATAATTAATCATTGTATTTTAATTAAAAATTAATTATTAATCACATAAGTTATTATTTGCTTTCCCACAAGCCAGCATAAAAGAACCTATAAACGATATGACCAAAGTTTTAATCTTAAAGATTTTTTGATCAAATATAAAAAAGAAAAACATTCCGCAATTTCGTTAAAGAGAGAGAGAGAGAGAGAGAGAGAGAGAGAGAGAGGAGAGAGAGAGAGAGAAGAGAGATGTAGCACGAAGAGAACGGAAGAGAGAGAGAAGAGAGAAGAGAGAAAGAAGTACATGGAGAAAGAAAAAAAGAGAGAGAGAGAGAGAGAGAGAGAGAGAGAGAGAGAGAGAGATTAATATCAATATTCTTTTAAATTATTTTTGTAATGAATAATCACCAAGTTTCTTGGAGGCATTTATACTAATGCTAATGGCTGTCATATCAAGTTGATCAGAAGTGATCTGAAAATAATAATAATAATAATAATAATAATAATAATAATAATAATAATAATAATGAATAATAATAATAATAATATAATAATAATAATAATTAATAATATAATAATATAAGTTGATAAATATTAATAATAATAGATAATAATAATAATAATAATAATAATAATAATAATAATAATAATAATAATAATAATAATAATAATAATAATAATAATAATAATAATAATAATAATTTTTTTGAGTTCATGTACAGGAGTCACCATGGCCCACACAGAAGCGGTCACACTGGGTTGAATAATCAACTCCATGAGTGGGTCCTGGCTCACATATTTTAAATGTCAAAATTTTTTTTATGGCGAATTGAATATTCAGTCAAAAGTAAATAAAGACTTCCTTACATTAGAAATAGTCCTAATATTACATAACAAAATCATATGTTGTGAAAAATATTCAGTTCTTGGAGATAAGAGAAAATAAAGTTACTGTTAAAGTGGGAGGATTCAGATAAGATATGGGGTAACCTTTTAAGGTGTTATGGACCAAAGAGTAAGAAAATGATGAAACGCGTGAATGGCGCTACTAGTTGATATTTCATAAATATATCAGGGGACAACAATGAAGATATGGTGAACAGATTACAGGGTATGGTGACGGCAAAATTTGCAGACGGGAGGAGGGTTCTTTGATATGTAGTGGCTGTGAGTGACATTGGTGTGGTCAATACGGAGACGGTCAAGTATCCACCTCGTGAAGAGCTTCTCGGTTGAAGGAAGACCACTCACCAAAGTTCGACTTTATATTTCTAAGTTTCTCCCTTCGCTGATCACTCATCCAGAATTCTTGCACATAAGACCGGAAGCCTTGTAGGAAAGCAGGATAATAATCAGCTGATGGGAGGCGGCCTTGTTGAATGGCATCCGGAAGGTACCTAGAACAGCTCCGAAAAGAGGCAGCCATTTTGGCTTCTCTGTTGGCGATTTCGTTGCTAGTTACCCCTACGTGAAAGGGGGTCCGGCATAGTATGATTTGTTTCTTACGAGTGTGGAGCAGCCCAAGAAATTGTTGAACAGCGGATACCATTGGGTTTTTAGAATAGGGTTTTTAAGCGCCTGGAGGGCGCTGACCGAATCTGAATAAATGACGAAAGAGTGGTCTTGGTTATGGAATAGAATCCGAGAAAGGGCAATTATTATAGTCATTAATTCTGCGTAAAAATTGAAGTATGAACGAGGAGGGTATGGGAGAGGTTGCAGTCAGGAAAGACAGCAGACGCACCCACACTTCCCTGTTTTAGAGCCTTCAGTAAACACTAGAGTAAATCACCCGTGAACTGCGGAATGAGACCGGAATGATGCCATTAACAAGGCAGCGGGATGGCTACATTTTGAGAGAGAGATTAGGACCAAGCAAATGGTGCGAGCAGGGAATAGTCAAGGTCATCATCGTCATAAGAGAAAGGTAGCACATTTTGCAAAAGGGTGTTGAGAAAGTTAAGGATGTTATAAACTGTGTTTGTAAATGGCCAGTAAAGAGGATCCTGAGGAGCCTCACAGAATTCGTGTTAGAGCAGATGGTATTAGGGCTTGAAAGCGAAGATAACTTGTGCACATGATGTATTCCCTTCGAAGAGAGAGTGGCATCACATTGGATTCAACTGAAGGCTTACCTGGGGGACGATCGGAAGGTTCCAGTTGGAGAATCGGATCGCCTCGTTTTGGATGGATCATAACAGGTGTAGTAGAGTTGTGGAGCCCTGATCAAAAATAGCGCAGCCATTACCAGCTATGGATTGAATAGGGTGGTGTTAGAAACTAAAAGGGCACGTATTCAGCACCCCAAGTTTTTTGGGCATATCCGAGATGAAGCTGGCGATATGCATAGTAGATCAAGCAAGTGCTGAAACAAGTCGTTTCAGGAGTTTCAATGTGCGGGTTATTTTTATTTAGGTGGTCATCTCAAGTGAGTCCTAGAAATGTATGAGTGAAGTTACAGGGAAAGGGGGAAACAAACTAATATAGTGTTTTTATGCATTCTCTCGGCGAGGAAAGGTGGCAGGCTCTTCGCACTGCCTTTTTACTCCAATAATACTGCTGAGGTTTTGATGGGTGAGAAATAAAAAAAAAATTACAATTTACTTTCATTGTTGAAAATATTCTTAATAGCTGGATAAAGTTGCCTTTTCATATAAATGGTTGGCCTGCACCGGGCAATATTATAGCGCCCAGTTGGATCCAGGTCATAACATAGGGAGAAAATTGATCGTCGCAGGGAATAAAAGTAACGATGTCACTTGAATATCCCGAGACAAATAATGATTACACTTTAGAAACACTGGCCAATGTTAGGAAACACCATTTCATTACTAGGATAAAAAGATGAGCGAACCAAGAGAACAGCAAAGAGAAGCACCAAACATGGATGGATCTGTCTGACAGAAGGCATTTCATAAAGAGAGGGGAGCTGTCCTGCCGGAAACAGAGCGAGTGGAGTTTAAGGAGAATCCCAGTTCCCCAAGTTGTGTCATAATCTTCTTTCCAGGTCAAAAAAATTAGCTGATACCTCAAAGAACCATTCCTACCTAGTTTGAGTAAGGCTCCCGGATGTTGACCTTCAGTATTAACCAAGGGATCCCGCTAGGATATAATCTCGGAACGATTTTGCGTATAACTACAAAAACTGGAAATCATAGGAAAAAACGCTGACGATCTTCCCATAATAACTATGTGATAGAATTCGACCTGAAACCATTTTCACCTTTAGTTTGCAAGTATGACAGGTCAGTGAAATTGGTCTTTGAATGTCCGCCAACTTCGAATCTTCCCGAGGTTTGGGAATAGCGATTGCAATAAAGCGGGTGTAGTACATAATTAGATGGATAAAAGAGGATTTGATCCAAATTTTCTGGTTATATAGACCCAGCAAGAACGCTGATGCAGGGTGAATATGACGGAGCATTATGTACGAAATTAAAGTCTGGGCAGGGCAATCGTACTTTGATTATTCGCGCAGTGCAGTTATGAATACTTGTGCCAAGTGTGTAAATAACGATTATAGAAGTATGACTTTCCCCTTTTGCTTGTTGAAAGTCTGGCGGGTGTGGCATGCAGTTGTTAATTCTCAATTTTTTGAAAGTATTCAGGAATAGCGGAAGAGCTCGATGTGTGTTGCTAGCAAACTATAACCTAATTGTCATATAACAGCTGCTGGAGGCACGAGATCATTATTGTTTGATATCAACCCATAACGGAAACTGTGAGTGAAGAGTTGGAGGGGCGAAATATTTCTTCTGTGCAACTTTCCACACTGAAGAAAGAGGAGTTGTGGATGTTGACAGCTAGAAGTATCAAATTTGAAAGTATTGTTGTCGATGCTTGCGATTAATTCGACGAGATCTCGCAGAGCTCAGCCTGTAGTTTAATTATAATCATGTTTGGTTTGGTGCGAAGTCCTATTATATGTCTGTAGATTTTTTTCTCGTATCACGGATAACTCTGTGCCACCACTCATTTAAAGATCACCAAGTTGTTTTGCCGAACGTCTACCTCCAAGAATGATCGGCGGAATTACAAGTTCTCCGCTTTTCGTGTGATGATTTAGCTGTGCAAAGACAAAGCTAAATGCTCATCATTATCATCCGAATTTGGTAACCGCTTATTAAGGGAGAAAATGGGATTGGTGTGGACCTTTGATTTGAAAACGTAGCCCACTTTCTCAATTTTTTCCGGTATTTACGCCAGCTTTGAATTGCTCTTTTCAGCATTTACAATTTTCTTATGTGTCGTCTTCTGGGTGCTAGGTCTATTTAAGGGCTTTTATTGGTTAAGTATGGTCACCTTGCGGTCGTTAAATACAATCTAAGCATCGGGTGACGTAAGTTATTTAAATACCTTCCAAGTCATAATCGCAAAGCTAATTTAATATCTAAATTAATATAACTGAAGTTAATAGTAATGATCATTACTGTTACTACCCATAAATTTTCTATACCACAAATGTGTTAAGCATCCCAGGGAAAAAGGTGTTAGAAGATCTACAAGAATCTTAGACTTAGGTGAGGTGACAGAGTCGCCACATAAGGAGTGGCTAGGTTGAAGTCTCCTAGTATTACAACCGGAGTAGGGATCTGTTAAAAAAGGCGAATTTAAGTCGACTTTGTCAGTAAACTCACTACTCGGAACCAAGTAGATCGAGCAGTGAGGTCGGTGGCCAGATGAATTCTTGCTGGAGCTGAATGAAGTCTAGTTTTGAAGAGGACTGGGAATATGGACAGTTTATTGATTGAGAATTCTTCACCCCCTATATCATAGTCACCTCTTTCTATAGAGGTTAGAGGCGATTTATATTCCGACGGTTGAAAGAAGTCATTATGACATAATTGAAGTTACTGCAAACATATGCACTTTCGTGCACACATGTTTATTAGTTGAACAAGCTCTTCAAAATTAGAGTAGTAGCCACGACAATTACATTGAAGAAAGATTGCCATGCTATGCTGTTTTAAATAATATGAGGATGGTCCTTTTGAGACAACTGTCTCTATGTAGCTAGGGGTGATGTTGGAAGTGGATTTAGATTGGGGGGGGGGAAAGCTTAGACGTGGGTCGCGACGAGGAGGAGCAGCAAAGCTTGGTGGTAAGGAATAGTCGTACAACAAAGATTTGGTTTGTATGACCGGTTTTGGGGGGAATATTTAGTGTATTTGGTGGAGTGGCTTTGCCATGAATGCAAAGTAAGTTGAGTTCAACCAAGTCTATCTTATTGTGTGGACTAGGTTGGTCGTTGGAAGAGCAACCAAAATGCTAATGTTTAGGAATGGGAGCAATATTAGTATCTGCCAATCAAACAGATTCAGAAATGTGGTATTTGCGTTGAACGGGTTTTCATTCATCTCACTCAGAAGCACAAAAAACATTAAAGAGAGGGTGAGTTGTCACATCAGGCTCTATTTGGGAACTACGTTCCATTTCATCCGCTAAAGCATAGAATCCTTTAAGGAGTGCTGAGGTGGCAAAATTCGGAAGAAAAGTTATAGGAGGATTCAGAAGAGCTGGAATAATCCTGCAAGCTATCAGAAGACCATGCGGGAAGAAGCACCGGATAGCCCAAAGGGCTGTGACGGGGGAAAAAAAAGGGAGGACACCCTCCTTGAAAGCTTGAAAAAGGGAAAGTAAGTACAAATATTTAAAGGGAATGATGGGTGAGAATTAAAAAAAACTGTAAAGGAGGATTGAAAGATATAGATAATTCAAAAAAAAGAGGGGAAAGAAAGAAGACTAAAAGAATTCGTATGTGACAAGTGCACATACTAATGCTGGGGCAGGAGGGACGCACGAGTATGCAAGTATTGGTTCTTGTCACTATGCTTTGTTCCAGGTTATTCACCAAGAGTATAGCACAGCAACAATACCCCCTTGCGGGGATAATAATAATAAT
This sequence comes from Trachelipus rathkii, assembly GCA_015478945.1. Classification (NCBI taxonomy): domain Eukaryota; kingdom Metazoa; phylum Arthropoda; class Malacostraca; order Isopoda; family Trachelipodidae; genus Trachelipus; species Trachelipus rathkii. Next base: position 5,658 of record JABUQX010002828.1, on the reverse strand, counting down.
AATAATAATAATAATAATAATAATAATAATAATAATAATAATAATAATAATAATAATAATAATAATAATAATAATAATAATAATAATAATAATAATTAAAACAAAATACTAAAATAATAAGGCACATATTTTATAATAATATATTTAAATATAATAATCTATCATGATTATAATTAATTAATAATAAAAATAATAAGAATAATAATTAATAATAATAATAAAATATAAAATAAGGAATTTAATGATAATTAATATGAAGAATATAATATAATAAAATAATATAATGAATTATAATATATTAATTAATAATAAAATAGTAATAAAAACAATTATAATAAATAAATAATAATAATAATAATGAATAATAATAATAATACATTAGTTATGTTAATAATGAAATTAGTTATTATTATTATTATTATTATTATTATTATTATTATTATTATTATTATTATTATTATTATTTATTATATTTTATTCTTATTATTATATTATTATTATTATTATTATTATTATTATTATTATTACCTTAAATATAAAACTTTCATTAAAGGAAGGAGAATTATCGCTTCGAACCACTTCCGTTTTCTTGCATTTGACTACCTGGAGGGACGAAATGAGAGGTGTTAAAAACTAATAAGAAAAATTCATTTAAAAGAAGAATTTTGCAGGTAAATAAAAATAAATTTTAAACTAAGAAAGAAATGTTTTGATAAGATTAAATAATAATAATAATAATAATAATAATAATAATAATAATAATAATAATAATAATAATAATAATAATAATAATAATAATAATAATATAATATAATAATAATAATAATAATAATAATAATAATAATAATAATAATAATAATAATAATAATAATATCCGGACTAGGGTTGGCCAAGCACCATTATTTTGCGCACCGCACCGCACCGCACAGCACCGCACCGCTCCGCACAAGGGTAAGCGCACCACTCATCGCACCGCACCTCTATGTTTCAATGCGCACCGCGCTCCCCACCACGCACGGCACCGCACCGCACCGCACCGGTACACTGAATTTATGTGGCGCACCACACCGCATCAATATGAGCGCACCACGCAACGCACTGCACCACCCCATGGTAAGCGCCAAACGCACCGCACCGCACAGCACCACTCACAGCACCGCACCTGGGGCATCGGCCAACCCTAATCCTGAAGAGAGATTGAACCCTGGCCCTCGGCCTCTCCATTCAGTCGTCTACGATTGTTCCACAGTATAAAATTTCGCTTCTCAGGGGCATTGCCCTATTCTACGAGGGGCACTACTCTAGGTAACTGCTACCTAGAATATTGACAGGGGATCGAACAATAATTCTTTGCCTTGAACACAACCTGTAACGTTAGGTCCTGACATTTGGAATGTAGTTAAGAAGGATTAGGGTTGGCCGAGCACAGTAATTTTCCGCACCGCACTGCATCGCACCGGAGTGAGCGCACCTCGCACCAACAATCATTTTATTTCCGCACCGCGCCCCACCGCACCTCGCACCGCACCTCTATATTTCAATGCACACTATACCGCTATATTTATAAAATCGCACCGCATCGTGGTACTGGAATTTGGTGCCTCACCGCACCAAAAATGGGTGAGTATTGTGTTATCGGAATCCGGAATCGGAGAATCGATAAATTTTGGTGGATCGAATTGGGAAACGGAATCGCTATCGGAATCGGAACCGGAGTGGAAGCAGAAGTTGGAACTGGAGTTCAAAACTGGAATCAGTAACTGAATCGGAACCGGGGTCTTAACCGGAGCAGAGACCGGAAAAGGAACCGGTTCAAAACAGAAATCGGAACAGGAGTCTTAACAATAGCAAAAATCAGAGTCGAAACCTAAGTTCAAAACCGGAATAGGTAACGGAATCTTAACCGGATTCTAAACCGGTTCAAATCCGGAACCGGAATCTAAATGTATGGTTATAATTTAGTAGACACTTAACTATTTAAAATAAGAAGATGCCAATAAAGTGGCAGAAAGAGAAGCTGCTAACACCGATAGCTCTTACACTCCCATTTATCGGTTTGATTCTTGCGGTTGACGATGGTCTTGTTCAAAATTCGCTTACGTGGTTTAATCCAAAAATGGTCAATTTTACCCAATAGGAAACGTATGCCATTGTAGGGCCCGCTGAGAGAACTAGTAATTGATAAGCATTAGGCCTATACTTAGTGCATTGCTATTCGACAATTGGTTTTTTAAATTATGTTTTTTTTATTCAGTGAACTCTATTTACAAAAATAAGAAGTTAATAAATCGTTAAAAGAAAATGAATCAAAAAATAAAATAAACTACATATGGGGAGATACTTTTGGACGATGTGTTTTCCTAAACTGTTTAAAACATCAAGGCAATCTTTCAATTGGCCAGTAAATTTAGACTATAGGAAAAAGGGCAGGAATTTCAAAATAGTGAAAAGATCTATCGAAGAACAAATATTCACGGATGATCTTGAGTACTTGTCTATCATGAATCAATATCATGAAAATGAAAGTAGCTTCCAAATTTCAGAAGTATTCGAAAGGATGCATAAAACATATAGGAATAAGAAATTTATAACTTACTTTTCCATAGAGAGCGACACCCATAAATTTATGAAAATAACGAAGGATACAATAATTAAAGAAATAGAACTGAAAGTAAGGAAAATGAAGTGGTGGAGGGTCTACTTCCATCATGGCAATGCTAAAGAAATGAGGAATTTTCCTGCTCTTCAGCCTCATAACCAGCCAAGTTTAAGAATGCTTATACCAAAAAGGGCCTATACGACCTTAAGGAAGCAGTTACTGAAGAAAATTTTGCTTAAAGGAAAAAAAGAAGCTTGTAATAAGGAAAATTCCTTAAACGAAGAAGAATTAACTTTGGAAACAGATCAAAGTTTAAGCTCAACCTCAAGTACGGATATTTCTTTATCCGTTGACAATTTAGAAGAAGATTTACATAACATAACTAACTGTGAGATTTCAGCACCCATTTCACCTATCCATGACGACGAAGATGATGAGATAGATCATATTTATGAATTTGAAATGGTACCTTCTTCTTCTCCTATAGCTTCCTCCTCTTCCTGTTCTTCTCTTTCTTCCCAGTTTCCTCCTCCTTCTTCTTCTTACCTTTCTCCTTATGTTCCGCAAAGGGCATCAACTCCAGGTTCTACTCCTCCTTACTCTCCAACTAAATTTCCCAACTCTTCGCTTTCTTCCTCTCTATCTGAGTTTGAATTTATGGAATAATTATGGATTTGATTTCTCTAATATTTTTTTTTCTTTCGTTGATAAGGTAAAATAAAGTTTTATGAAGTGAGTTAATTTTCCTTCCCTAAATAGTTGAAATCTTAAAGAGAGGGTAATGTAAACTTTTTTTTTTATTTCAAATCTTTTAGGAATAGGTAATTATAACGTTACCACATAAAAATAACAAATGAAACTAAAGAAAGTTCTTCTTTTTATGGGGAAATATTTTATCAAATTAAAAAGTTACCTCAAAAATAATAAAAAGCAAGGTTTGAATTGCTAAAAATGTGGGCTTAAGAGAGTCACTACGTATCAAACGTTCGTTTAGAAAAGAACAGTGTGACATATTTGATCTCGAAAATATAATTAAATCTGATTTTTTTATTTATTATAGGAGGTGAGACTTTTTGAGTTGAAATTTCATGCTCTAGCTTAGAATCAAAAGAACACTGGGATTTTATACTTTGCATTATTAAGATGGTAGATCAATTTAGAAATTATTTTATTATACGTTTTAAATCTTTTTTGAAGATCCGCAATAATACGATTTTGATCAATCCTTTGCTTCCTCAGAAAAGTCACGTTAGCCCAATGATTTTATTTTCTTAATTAGAAATATTAGAATTCAAATTTCCTAGCATTCTGCAACTATGCATATATATAAACATGCATATATTCATACGTAGCGAATGATATTTTAAGAAGTTAAAAATAAGTAAAATAAGCCTAATTTAGTTTAAAAGCTTTGTTGCCGTTTTCTGAAGGATTTCAAGATTGTGACGTCATCAAAGCATCTTTGGACTTTACGCTTCATTTAAAGATGGTTTTTTTTAAAGGTGTTTTCCTTCCGAAGGTTGAATTCATTTAGTTTAAAGGCACATTTAACTAGTAAGTAATTTTAGTCATATTCTGTTGTCCATAAAAGGAAATAATAATGAAAATAAGATATAATATTATTAGGCGTTATACAAGGTTACGTTTCTTTTAAGTTTGTAATTAAATCAACATTTTTCTTCTATAATTGTATATATATTTCTTAATGAGTAAAGTTTGCGATGAATTTGAAGATTTGATATTATTTTAAAAATAAAATTAATTCCTTACAAGATTATAGTGATAAGTATGTAAGTAAGAATCGTTTCATTGTAGTTAATTAATTTACCTGTTAAAATTTCTTATTGACGAATATAAGAGACACGAGATTTGAAGGATTCAGAAAGCAGGCAAAGCTCTCTCCAATAGAATAAATGAGTTTAACTTTTAGAGTTGACAATTGTCCTCAAGCCGAACCTTTCCCTAGGACCGCAAGTGGTTTGCTGGAGGTTCAAAACGGGCGCCTACTGTCACGATCTCTCGAAAGTGTTCGCTAGGTGAGCAGTCGGTCTCTCATGACAATAGATACAATTTGCTCCTCGGCTACTTCAAGCAACAGCCCAGTCGTGCCCTTCACCGCCCCCTCTGGACTGTCAGTGGGTTGCTTTGGTTACGTCCGCAACTCTTTGGAGTTCAGGACGTCGCAGTGGTTTGCTGGAGTTCAACCCCTACACACGGCAGTGGTTGGCTGGAGTCAACCCTAACTACACGGCAGTTGGTTGCTGAGTTGAGTAGGTCGCCAATAGACTTAGCTTCGTTATCAGGGTGGCGTCAGCCTTCCCCCGGACGCAGTGGTTAGCTGGTCCACTCTATTTGGGTTGCGCAAGGAACCTCCCACAGTGGTATGCGAGTTCAACTCCACCTACTGTCCACCCAGTTGTTGCGGTGAGAGGGTCCCAATAGATAGGCTTCGGTTATCAGGGCCGTGTACTGCCTTCCCGCACGTCGGACTTCGGACGCGGAAAAAGTTGGATTAAAGAGCTGGTGTGACCTCTGCCATTAAAACCAACTATGGTCACATCGATGTGAAGAGTTCCCAGGACTCGCTAGTGGTTGCCTGGAGGTTTTCAAAACCCCTACTTCGAGAGACCAGACAGTGGTTGCTGGTTACGGATTATACGGTCCAATATAGAGAGCTTAGCATGGGAGCGGTTGATTCAGTGCATCCGACACGATCTGCCGTTCCCGCCGGATCGCAGTGGTTGCTGGTCCCCAACTCAATTTGGAGTTCCAGGACTCGAGTGGTTGCTGGAGTTCAACCCCTACTCACACAGCAGTGGTTGCTGGTGAGAGTTCCCAATAGATAGTTTCGGCTATCAGGCCGTCGCCTTCCCGGACGCAGTGGTTTGCTGGTCCCCAACTCAATTGGAGTTCCAGGACATCAGACAGAAAGAAGTTTCAATTCCCTACTTCCACGCAGTGGTTGCTGGTCGAGAGGTCCCATTTAAACGGTAGTGTTTTGCTACCCTTGGCCTTCCTCTGGCCTCCTCGAACTGGCAGTGGTTGCTGGGTCCCGTGCT
>JABUQX010002827.1:27500-66587 GCA_015478945.1 Trachelipus rathkii | reverse complement strand
CATTGTACTTGATTCAATCGGAACAGGTGTTTAACCGTTTCGCATTTATCGTGAAACAGCACGCGTTTACGTGCATAACTTTAACCATATATATATATATATATATATATATATATATATATATATATATATATATATATTGAGAGAGAGAGAGAGAGAGAGAGAGAGAGAGAGAGAGAGAGAGAGAGAGAGAGAGAGAGAGAGAGAGAGAGAGAGAGAGAGAGAGAGAGAGAGAGAGAGAGAGAGAGAGAGAGAGAGAGAGAGAGAGAGAGAGAGAAAAGAGGGAGAGAGAGAGAGAGAGAGAGAGAGAGAGAGAGAGAGAGAGAGAGAAAGAGATAATTTTGTGAATAGCGCGCAGCATGCTTACAAGCAAGCATACAGTAGAGAGGATTCAGAAGAGCACCCTGAAATGTATTTTACTGAAATAATAACCTTTTCTTTTTTAACAAAGTCTGAAATTTGAAATTCGAATTTAGTAAGTCATAATTACACTTAAGGACATTAGTTAAATAAAAATCATAAATTTATTCAAACATTAGTCTTTTCAATATTATTAAATGTAAAAATATAAATAAGGTGAAAATGAAATTGAAGTTTTCTAATATATTTATCTTTCAATATATATATATATATATATATATATATATATATACCGTATATATATATATATATATATATATATATATATATATATATATATATATATATATATATATATATATATATATATATATATATATAATAAATTTAATATAGTCTCGCCGAATTTATACATAAAGAGAATGTAACTAAGAGATGCCAAAGAATATAAAAAATTTTACACTCGAATATCAAACACACACAATCCCCGCTATTCCATTCGAGCACGTAGAGTCCCCTTTTTTAATTAATTGAAAAATATACACTTTTTGTTTCAATTTTACATAATCTTTTATATTTATTATGTAATATTTTCATTCATTTGATTATTTTTCTCCAAAAAAAAATAAAGAGAATTTTATCTTGTATTATGAAATTTGTAAAAGATCGATCGTTTCTATAATATTAACTCGTGCTAAGCACGATATAGGAGTCACCTCTGATATATTATATATATATATATATATATATATATATATATAACTATATATATATATATAAATATACTATATATATATATATATATATATATATATATATATATATATATATATAATATATATATATATATATATATATATATATATATATATATATATTGCTTTGAAGTAAACACTAATCATGGTCAGTGCAGTGGAATTGGTTTTTACAGAATAAAGCTTCAGTAGTAACTAGTAAATCTTCATACTAAACTTAGAAGCATTTCAATTCAGATCAAATTAAAATTTAATTAAAGATTTAACATAACACCTAACATTGTCCTGTATTATATAGTATACCTTCATTACTTTTTATAAATATCTATTTGAAAAGTAAGAATACTTGCAATAGGTATTTTTGAAAATTGTTCTTCCGCTATAGGCTTTTACTTCTTCTCTTAATGTATGATCATCTGACCTCCTTCCCTCCCCCTCCTAAATCAGACAAATGTCCCCATCATCCAAAACGCGCCTGATAAATACACACATTTAGCTTAAATGTTATTTTATGAAAAGAGAAAACTGCTTAAAATTTCTAGAAGTAAAAAAAAAATATCGTTGATTCGATACTGAAAATAAAATATCGATATATCGATATATCGGCCGAAAAAATATCATCGATATTTTTTCGATACTATTGAAAAAAATATCAATATCGAATATTATTTTATACAAGGGCATCCCTAACAGCTAAACATTTAAAATTTCCCTTCTGCATTATTTCTTTTGACTGGGTGTAGATACTATTTAATTCTACTTCAGTATCCACAGACCCTATCAAATTATCTATATAAAAGGAATTTTTCAGAAACTGCAAAACTGGAGAATCAGGAAAAGAATTAAGATGATATTTAATTGTCAGAGCCAATATACAGGGTGAACAAGTGGCTCCAAATGGGACCACGTTATACCTATAAGTGATGATTCCTTTAGAAGGATCATTTGGCTCTTTATACCACAGAAATCTTAAGTGATTCCTATCATATTCTAATTTTAATTGTATACTTAAAAAAGCTTTTGCAATATAAGCAACTATAGCATATTTGCCCAATCTAAAATTAATTAAGACCTTGACAAGATCATTTACCATATTAGGACCCTGTACTAGACAATCATTTAAACTAATTTTATTTTTATCTTTTAAACTACAATTATATGCAACATGTAATTTGGTTGTTATGGAGTCTTCTCTATACACTCCTCTGTGAGTTAAATAGTGGTTATTATTTAAGGTATTAGTAGGAACATTCTCTATAAAACCTCTCTCCAAATGGTCTTGTAACACCTTATTATATTCATTCAAAATACCTGATAATTTCAATTTATTATGAAGTTTACCTAAATGAGCTTTGGCTACAAAATAATTATTTAAAATATTTGGATGTGGAATTTTCCAGGGTAGCTCTACATGATACTTTTCATTTTTATGCAATATAGTTTTATTAAAATTTTTAATCATTACTTCATTTTCTGTTGTATTTACAGTATCTAAAATACCAATAGATTCTAGTACCCACAATCTCTCTAAACCATGATCTAAATTTTCATTTAATGAAAAAGAAGTTATTATATTATTCAGAGAAATATTAGGAGAGAATGACTCATTAAGCATTAAATAATAATTTTGAGGAATGTATTTTATGTTAGTGATTTGATTGGCATTATTTGACTTATGTGATGCCACAGCCTCTAGTCAAATATCAGAATTGATATATTTCTTGATATCACCAAACAAAGCGACACCTTCTGTCGTTTGTAGTGCTAAACCTTTATTTATTTTAATGGTACCCAACACAAATAAATCTAATAGATCTACTCCAAGTAAAATATCTATTTTGTCAATTAAATCACCTTTTATTTCTTTATCTGCCAATACATAGGTAGATTTTAAATTTTCAACAAGCTTTGAAAGACCAGGAACATGACATAAACCTTTATAGGATTCATTTACTACAAGTGCTTAAATTTTATGATATTTATTACTAATTTTTAAAGTTAAATCAGCATAGTTCCCATTTATTTCACATTGAGACCCTACAAAGGGAGTTACTGACACAGTATTTGTTTCAGTTTCAGTCAAAATAGGGATTTCTAACTTTTTTAATAAATTTTTGTTTGCAAAGGATTGTTGGGAACAAGTGTCTATATATGCTCTTACTGGAAAAGAACCTTTATTAGTCTTTAAATCAAGAGTCATTGTAGGCAACAAAAGTGAAGTATTACTCTGCAAATCATTTAACAGCACATTACCACTTTGTAACTCTTTCTTCTCTTCCTTTTTTTTACATTATTAATTTTATTTTTGTGATTATTATTAGAAGATATTAGACTTTTGGGACACATACTTATTACATGGTCTTCCTTATTACAATTTTTACAGGGAAATTTCAACTTAGGATAACATGCTTTGGTATCATGTTCACCTGTACGAGTACACAAGTTTAATTGACTGCATCTTTGCACCCGGGCAGTTTGTGTTTTATAAACTTCACAAAGCTTAGAGGGATGTTCCTCTGAACAAAATTTACACTTAAATTGGTATGAAACATCTGTTTTGAATGTCTGTAAGGAAGCTTTAATTTCTCCATTTTCTTTCTTTTTATAGTTAAAATTTTCTCTTAGGGGCTTTATTATAACTTTTATTTTTGTTATTTACAAACTTGTGGTCTGTTTTATTAACTTTAAAACCAGAATTATATAAAGTCAAAATCGTAGGAAAATTATCTCTTATTTCCTGTAAAGTAGGATAAGTTTTATTAAGCTTTTGTTGAAATAATTCCCGTACTACTTTGGGGAGTTTTTCTTATATTAGAGGACAAATTATCCAAGATGACTTTTCTATATCTAATTTATTATTTGAAATCTGTCCTAATAAACATTCTACTTCACTATAAAAATTGAAAATATCATCATATGAATCCTTACAATATTTTATTTTAATTAATTTAATTGCAAGATCATGATTTATTTCTTCTTGATTTTTATAATTATTACATAAAATAGCTGATGCTGTATCATAATTAGCATCAATAATTTGTAATGATTCAATTAATTTTAAGGCAGGACCTTGTACATACTTAAGGAGATAAGACAACTTGTCCATATTGGACAATTCTTCTTTGTTACCTATTAAAGAGTTAAATTTATCCAAAAAAGATGGAAAACTAGTTTTATCACCTGCAAAGGTAGGAATTTCTAAAGTAGGTAATCTAGCCCTATATCTATTATCAGCATAAGGCATACTATTATTTCTAATTGTGTCTATAAAATTCTCATTATCTTTCATTTCCTTTAAAGATATATACTGGTTATACCGAGCCTTAACTTCATCAAGGTATTTATTTATACTATTTATATAAACATCATTCTGGTAAAGCAAGTCAATAGATTCTTGCTCTTCCATATCTTTAGCCTCATCATGTAAGCCTATTATTTCCTCGTCCAAGGACAGAATTTCACTTTTGTATCGATATTTTGTATGAGATTTTCATATTCTAATTTTGAAGGCTCATTTATAGCTTTAAATTCATTCGTTAATCTAGTTATCACACCCTTTCTAGCCGACTTTTTTTCTCTTTAGAGATTTTATTGAATTTTCAAAATCTTCCATTTTAAATAAGGACAATTATTATAAATTATTTCAAAATTATTAATAGGGCAGAAACTATTTAAAAGAATTAATAATTTAATATTGTCACTAAGACCTTTAATTAGTAAGGTAGGGCTTAATGGGTATACATTAAACCCTTAATTATCAAAGTAGAGTCCATATTAGGCCTATAACTACTAAGGTTTGGCCCAATGAGCTTATCTTATGCGCAAGCCTATATAAGTAGGCCTAGTTTTTACACTAAGCCTATTCTGGTTTATTTACTAATATAAACTTAACATTAAATACATAAATACTCGTCCAAAGACAGAATTTATTAATTAGACAAAAAAAATATGAACCTAATATTAAACACAAAACGCTTGTCCAAAGACAGAGTTTACTAATTAGAAAAAAAAATATGAACCCAATATTAAACTCAAAATGCTTGTCCAAGGACGGAGTTTACTAATTAGATAAAATAATTGTTTCAATTATGAATTTAACGAATTTACTTTAAACATAAAATGCTCGTCCAAAGACAGAATTTTATGTTTCAAGGGGTTATTTACAAATATTAAACTTAATACAACCACATAAAATGCTCGTCCAAGGACAGAATCTATGTTTTACATTGGAGTTTATTTTCATAGCTCCGAACAATAGCAAAATTTATTTTTATTAAAATATTTGCATGGGCCTTTAAATTTAATAATATTATGCGTCCACTAAATTTAATTTTATTTTATTTAATTTTAAATTTAATTTTAAATATAGCACTTAAATATTAGTCAGCTTTGTCGGCATAGGCAAAAAGTATATACATTATATTCTAGGTACTAGCCTCCGCCATTTTTTTTTCATCATAAGATGTGCAAACCAGAATGCGCAATAACTTTTATCACTATGAAATATAGATCTTGATTTATTTTAAAAAATATTTTTTATAAATATATTATTTATAATATATTTATACACTAATTACTACCTTAATTTAATTAATATTTAACCAATGCTAAGTGTTACTTCAAATATAATTATAAATATCTGTGCAAGAATTAACGCACCACGTGACATTACGTCATCGGCCTATGCACAAGATTACTTAATTCTAGAACGATTTACACATTTATTTATTTTTATTTTTTATTTTTTATATATTTAAAATTGTAATGAGATAAATATTTATTTATCTAAAGGTCTTTATTTACCCAATGCACTATGATGACAAAGAAGTTAAATTATAAGCTTAAGTTAATTTGAGAATGTTCAGATATAGTTTTCTTTTTAATTTGAAACCACTATTTAGGTTAACTTTTACCAATTAGCTCCCGGGTCTGGGCACCATTTATTACTTTTTTAGACTCAAAAGTTAACTCTATAAATGTATAGAACAACCTTAGGGTCCACTGAGACCTCAGTTCAACCTCTAATAAACTAGAAATTAAATTATTACATCTATATTCTCAAAATCTAAATTATATTAGATCAAACTATCAGTTCCATAGGATGTAGGTCACAGCTTAGTAATAATTATTATGTATTTATTATTATTGAATTTAAATAAATTAGTGAAATGCCATAAGAGAAAATAAGAGAATAGGAGCTTACCGTAATTTTAATTATACCTGCATGAATCCTGAAGTATTGTTTGATGAGTTTCTATTTTGTCACACATAAGAAATTAAACGTTCTTTGTCGTGCACGGGATTGGAAAACAGCAGGCTGTGTTCAATTCAACCTTCTTCCATGAATGCTTAAACAAGACTTCTTTTAATTGTGCAGGTCCATATACGCTCTTCTCATATGACGTCATCAAACCTCAGGATAGAAAGAATTGCGTCATGAGTGGTTTGCCTTCTCTTTTGTCCTTCTCCCCCGCTCCCTCATCTCCCTTTCCTCCATAACAACTCACCAACTTCTTTTTTGTTGTCCCAATTTTCATATATATATATATATATATATATATATATATATATATATATATATATATATATATATATATATATATATATATATATTATATATATATATATATATATATATATATATATTATATATATATATATATATATATATATACAACTAGATATACACACATTTATATATATATAACTCTTTCTATCATATATATATATATATATATATATATATATATATATATATATATATATATATATATATATATATATATATATATATATATATGTATATGTCTATACGGTATATATATATATATAACTATATATATATATATATATATATATATATATATATATATATATATATATATATATACTATATATATATATATATACTATATATATATATATATATATATATATATATATTATATATATATTATATATATATATATATATATATATATATATATATATATATATATATATATATATATATATATATATATATATATATATATATATATATATATATATATATTATTAGATTATATTATTAACGTTTGCTTTTCTTATTATAGCCAAAGTATAATGATTGTTATTTAATTATTAATGATTTTATTTTATAATACTATGTCTAATACATTATATATTTACACAGTATTATATTTAATTTCCAACCTTGGAGTTCGGTAGTAGGAAATGGGTCTTGTGAAAAATTATAGAGTATGACTTCTGGAATATGGCCTAGGAAAAATCACACACAACAGCCTCCCATACCAGGTCCCTGAAATATGATAAATTATCTTTCCCTGACTGTGACCACCCACATGTGCACCCATATATGTATATATACATACATCCATGCTCATGCAGGTAGTGAAAAAAAAAAGTATGGTTAGTGCAAGTAAAAATGCAAAAGTGCAATATCAAAACACCAGAAAGTGTAAAAGGGAATTTAAAACAAAAAATAAAAATGCAAAAGTGAAGTGAAGTTATAAAAATTAAGCTAGTTATCAAAATTATATTAATACAAAAATTATATTAAGGTAAAGAAACTGTTGTTACAAAGGTTGCATTGCACAATTCGTAAATAAAACAGACCTTTGATAAGGGGCAAGAAGAGATGAGAAGCCACACCTCTTTCCAAAATTAAAGAATTTAAATGAATTAGTTGAATGTTCTTTGCAATTGAGCAAGATCTTTGTAAGCCCTTTGTGATAAATGGATCGATAGAAAGATGTAGAAAAAATAAAAAAAAAAAAAAAAAAAAAGAAAAAAACCTCCTCAATATATATATATATATATATATATATATATATATATATATATATATATATATATATATATATATATATATATATATATATATATATATATATATATATATATATACTATATATATATATATATATATATATATATATATATATATATATATATATATATATATATATATATATATATATATATATATATAAAAATAAATAGAGACAATTCAATCCAGTATAAAATTGCCTTTACAATGTAAAATATATCTTTAAAGATATAAAATAGTGTGGTTTTATGTCTTAGGCATTAATTTTTTATGAAACCTTTAATTTAAATCCATAAATTTTTTGATTTTTTTTTCCTGAACACTATAAAATCGGGTAAATTTTAGGCTTATTGCTAAGAATCATACAGGTCAAAATAATTGTACTACATTATTGGTACCAAGATATAGTACTTAAAAATAGTTCATAACCTTAATGCAATCGTTGGAGTCATTCAGGCAAGAGATAAATACGTTTTATTATAAAAAATACGCATGGGCAATTCAGGTGAGCTTAAAAATTTGCATTATAAGGGCAAATAGGTCCACATTAGTATTCATTAGATAATTTTTTACTTTATAGAAAGATGTCTGAAATATAATGTTTAAAATATTTTTTACACTTTTACAGCAAGATAGGTAGGTAAATTTTTTCACATAGGAATAATTAATTTGTACAATTTTTTTCAGCAAGATGGTTCACGCTTACGCAAAAGTAACACAGCAGGATAAAAAGGGATACTCTGATGATGATGTTGCCAGAGCCTTAAGCCGTTGCATTTGTGCTTACGAAATGTAATAGGCCTAAAACGCTTGAGTTTGCTTTTGTTTTTGTCAAACAGCTTTTGCGTTCATTTTTGTCAAACAGCGTTTGCGTTTGTTTTTGTCAAACAGCGCAAAATTGTAAAACAGAAAAGCTCACCAAACAAAGAATTTCCTTAATTCTTTGTAATATGGAATAAAAAAGAATAGCAACCTTACAGAATTAAGGAAATTTTTTACGCTTGGTGAGCATTTTTTTAACGATTTTGAGGTTTGACAAAAACGAATGCAAACTCGAGCATTTTATTACGTTTTCGAACCCAATTTCTTAAAATAATATTGAAATACCATTGTTTAAAAATAGGCCAAAAACGCCTGAGTTTGCGTTCGTTTTTGTCAAACAGCGTTTACGTTCGTTTTTGTCAAACAGCGCAAAATCGTAAAAAAACGCTCATCAAACGTAAAGAATTTCCTTAATTCTGTGTAATATAGATTAAAAAAGAATAGCAACCTTACAGAATTAAGGAAATTCCTTATGTTTGGTGAGCTTTTGCTAAGTTTGACAAAAACGAATGCAAACTCGAGCATTTTATTACGTTTTCAAACCCAATTTCTTAAAATAATATTGTAATACCATTGTTTAAAAATGAAAACTGGGTTATCATAGTTTATCAAATAAAACACTTTAATGATGATTCTTAGGGATGTGAAAATTGAAGTGGACCGAATTGCCCCATCCCCCAAAATCATGGGGCAATTCGGTCCACGTTACTTATCGGCTTCTAACATTAATCATATATTATATATACATACACAATTATACTAATTCTACTCCTAAAGGATAACATTAACATATAAAAAAAATAATAAAAAAAATAAAAATAAAGTCCCCATAAACCTTAGCATTTTGAGTACCCCAAATTCTGGACAGAATTGCCCCAATTTACGGTACTGTATATATATATATATATATATATATATATATATATATATATATATATATATATATATATATATATATATATATATATATATATATATATATAATATATATATTTTTATATATATATATATATATATATATATATATATATCAGTTCTTAAGCATGCAAACCCCATAAAACATTAATGGCAACTGACTTTTACTCAGCGTGATGCCGGTAACGACCCTACAAAATGAGAAGATGCCAATGATTAATTTATGCCGTTGTAAAATAACAACAGTCGATGCTGGAGAAAAACTAAAAACATATTTGGAAACTGCATAAAAAATCAGAAGAAACGAAAAATAAATATTTTTTTGTTACATTGTTTAATAAACCTAGTTTTGATATATAAAAGGTTCTAATAAGGAATTCCTTAAGCTAGCTGAAACCCCACAAGAATGGCATCTCCGATGGTGAACCACTTCTAGAATGCATTTAAATAGCATAACCGAGGAGCTTGCTCGTGTGACAAAAAAAAAAGATTTACAGAAATGGAAGCCGCCTTATCAGCAACCCCTGGCAAGAGCATTGCTGATAGTGACTATAGTGGCTTTTCAACAAATAAACCTACTGAAGATGAAGAGGATTTGGATATGTTAGACTTTGATAAGTTCATGGCCGAAATTGCATTGACATCTCAATCACCTTCAAAGGAATCACCCCAAGGAGCCTCATCAAAAAACCTGAAGAGACAGTCATCAAGGAGCAAAGATTATTCAAATTTGCAATCTATGAAAGAGGAGATGAGGCTCTACGAAAATATGGAGATGCTGCCTACAGAAGCGAATCCTTTTATGTGGTTGCATGAAAATGGGCCAAGGTTTCCATTATTATCAGTGCTTGCAAGCAAATATTTATCAGCCCCTCCCTCATCAGTCGAGGCGAGCGTTTTTGAGTGTAGGTGGATGACACCTCAAAAAGGACATGCTCTCTTAGATACTAATTAGCTTAATGTTTTTGCATCATAATTTGAGAATTTTTGAATTTGAGTATTGAATGATATCTATCTTTATCTTAAAGGAGTATATTATTATGTGATGTTTGAATAATAGTTTTTTTATTTTGTCTTTTCAGATGATTAATTGAGGTCTCTTTCATCGTTTTTATTCTTTATATTGTAGCTAGTTAAAGAATCCTCTTGTAAATTGTAATCATGTTAAAACATAAAAGCTAGGTGCTAAACTTTGTTAATACTTACTGGAAAATGGAAATGGAATATTTTTTGAATAAACACAAACATAAAAAAAAGTTATTAATATTATATTTGCATTTATTATTCCTTTAAGATACTATTTTAATTTATAAAATAAATATACTTGGGTACAACAAAATATGAAATAAATGACTAAGTATTGGTTGTACAGGGAATGCAATCTAGAGTTGAGGGTATATGACTAGTAAAAAAACAGTATCATTTGATGATATAGATGTAAATACTTATGAGTTAATCATTAATTCTAAAAAGTTACCAAATGGACTATATAGTGCTATTGAAGGTATAAGGCGTACTGGCAAGAAAACCCAGCAGTCTGTATTTGTAGATGAGATTGATAATAAACCGGAAATATTTAATGATGATAGTAAAAAGATCTGGTGCCCTATCTTTGAAGGATATAAGAAGACTCAGAGGCCTGAAAGTGTGCCTTCCCCTAAGATCACCATGAAAAGTCAATCAGCTGTGGAGAAGGACGTGAGATTTATAACACAATCTTGAAATCGTCAAAGTTCAAATCCGTTTATTCCAGCCTTAAGCAAGATAGAGCCAAGTGCAATTGAAAATGCAGAATTAAGATGGTTTAAAAATGCAGTAGTAAAGGCAAAAAGCGTAGACAAACTGAACAAAATTATAGACCAAGCACTAAGTGCTGGAATAAGAATAAATGCGTATAGCGAAGGACAGAAGAGTTTTGCTGATGAAGTGATATCGAAAATGTCTTTGATCAAATGCAAAGAAAATGAGAAGGAAGACATTGTTAGGGGGAGTAAAGGAGCACTGAAAAGTTAACCCACAAGGTAAAATCTAAGTGGCGACGCTTGAATGAAAAATTACCTGGAAGACCAAAATCCCTCTTATTCACACCAAATTTAAGAAAACTACGACTAAGATCTGAAACTAAGTCTACAACAGCAATCTACAACTATGCAAGGACAGTTAGTTGGAATATTTAGTCTATTAGTATGTATACTTATTAGTCTGTCACTACTTTCTAAAACTGTTAATATGGTTAGTAGAGTTAACTGCTACAACTATTACTACTGTTAGTAGTGTTATTCTGTTAGTTGTTAGTTATTAGGTTTAAGCTAACAGTGCACCGAGAAACTTACCAAAACGCACAAGTTCAATCTTCCCAGCAATCATGCGCCGATCAAATATCTGATTCCAATTAATATTGATGAACCTCGTTGCCCATGAAGATGACAATCTAATTCTCAAGGTTGGTTTCAATTCAATTCAATTTAAAGTTAACGATACCTAGTTACTCTATTATAAATGTCATGGTTATGTTAATCTAATATTTGTAAAATTTTCGCCTATTACTATTTAGTGTTTCTGGTCTTTCTTTATCTTTCTTCTCATGCATGACTTTCGCTTTCTCCTCTCAGAAGGTTGGGTCTAAGAAATATCTGTGAAAACATAAACAAAGGTGTCTCCTCTGTTTATGAGGCAGATATTCCTTTCGGCACCGGGATCTACCAAAATATGTGCTAATAATATTCATAAGTAATTAAATGCAAAGCAATGTACGCACAGCATGTGTGCTTAAGAACCAATCACCCATGTATATCTATGTACCATTCTTTAGCATTATTTCAAGCGAGCTTTTTGTATAAAAACTGTTATAAGAGACTCCTCTCACCCCTTTGGTGAAGGCGTGACCAAGAGTCAAAGATTAGGCATAAGAACTTGAATGAGGCGAAATGCCAAGGCTGAAACGGGGATTGTGCTCCGACCTCGCACATGAGGAAGAGGTGGCTGCGTCCCCTCCTTCCTTCGTATCTGAATATTTACAATCATGCATAAATTATAAAATCCTAATTAACAATCATTTATTATTGTTCTCATTGTTAAGTGAAACTATTATGAAATATCTAATTATGAAGATTCCATTCTCATGTGACTTGTTTAATAAAGACTAAAGAAAAGATGCTCTCATTCCATTCACAGAGTTTAACTGATTAATGATTTCTCATTAATTCTTAGATAGCTAAGGTGATCTTAGCAGCCCATATATATATATATATATATATATATATATATATATATATATATATATATATATATATATATATATATATATATATATATATATATATATATATATATATATATATATATATTTATAAATATATATATATATTTCTAACTCTATATATATATATATATATATATATATATATATATATATATATATATATATATATATATATATATATATATATATATATATATATTAGTGATGTATACATATACATACTTATTTATATTGGGTGATGCTGGAGCTGTTGCGAACAGCGACCCCAACAACATAATATTTGAATTGATGCTAAATGGAGCAATATTCAGTTACAATCTATTGCAGGATAAGGGAATAAGTGAAATGCATAACAAACTGTATCAAGAGGTTCATCCACAGATAGATGAGTGGCTTAAAGAACTGAGAGAAATCAGTGAAAGTGCTATTGAAAATGAAGGAATCATAGAAGACGTGGAAATAGACAATCAAACATTTTTTATGAAGTTTTCTGAGAATAGCAAAGTAAATATTGCAAGAGTATTGGAAGGTACAAAAAATTTAGGGTTAACCACAGGAGAGGTAAAATTAGGAGGTGATGTTATAGAAATGGGAAATAGTAAGGTTGAGGTTAGAAATGGAAAAGAAGGTGAAAGGAATTACGTTGATGTGTCTGGCAATAGTACTTTTGAGATAACATTTCCTACAAGTATTGTTAGCCTAAAAATTGTAGTAGGCTATACCATAATGCAGAAAATGACCATAAAGTAGAGATCAGAGTAGCAGATAAGGAAATGTGGTCTGAACTACAAAAAGAGAGGGGAAGTTATAGGTAGAAAGCGGTAGAAAAAAGAAATTTCCCTAGGAATGGCAAGTGGAATAAAGAGAAGGTCAAAAAGGCGATTAGTAATAATGAAGCATTATCATAGGTTGATAGAGCGTGTGTAGGTAGTAAAGAAACCTATCTGAAACTTCAAACAACAAGGAAGGGAGGTTTTCTTTCCTTCTTTACTTACAACCACAAAATTGCAAACTCTTTTAATAAACACAAGCTAAATTTAGGTTGTAGCAAAAGGCTTTCTAACAGATGTTTATTTCGGTAAAATCGTTGCGACATGGCAAAGTATACGACAATCTCTTATAAGATACAAAATAGCACAAAAAGTAAGAAGATGGAGGTTAAACAAAAGTATACCCTAAAAGATTTAGTAGATAAAACAGGCATAAAATATCATATGTTGCTAAGATATGTGGCATTCCAACTAAAAAATTAAAAGTCATTTCGGAAGCATCAACAGTTCAAGTTGGTTGCTTATTTCCTAGACAAAAAGTACTGAGAGAGAATTGTTATTTTAACAAACAATGGATGTACAACTTCATAGCATAAATAAAGGGAAGAGAGTCATGCAAGTTGATCCACGACTTAACTGGGTTTATTCAAGCTGAAGAGGAAAATAATGTAAAAGCTGCAAAGGTAAGCATGGCCAAGAACTTAGCAAAAGTGGGGTTTGATACTGATTATTATCTATCAAGTAACTTGTTTATCAACTGATGAATATGATAATAAGGAGGAAAAGGCACTGAGCATCCAAATGAAGGACAAAAGATTAAAAAAATGGAGGATAATAAGCAGGGTTGGCATGAGTGGGCCAGACCCCAAATAAAACCACCGTTTAAAAAAAAAAAAAAAAACTTGGAAAAACTTACTATTTTGCCCACTTGGGTTTTTCAGAATACTTACATGTAAAAATAGTAAAACAAAAATTAAAATAATATTAGAAATTATTCTTTTATTTAGTTAAATGTTTATAAGCTCATTTTAATTCATTTGTTGAAAGAATATATATATATATATATATATATATATATATATATATATATATATATATATATATATATATATATATATATATATATATATATATATATATATATAAATATATATATATATATATATATATATATATATATATATATATGCTATGCTACTTTACTCTGCTATATATATATATACGCATATATAACATATAGTGCTGTTACACGCGGAAAAAAACCAACTCAATATATTACGCAAAAAAAACCCTATATATATCTCTGTAAATATAATGTCTACAAATTTGGTGCACCTATTAACTGCATCTAGTATGAGTGGAGAAAAAAATTGTTATAATGGTTCGAAGTTGATTTTTTTTTTTTAATGATCGCAAAAGCTCAAAATATTTTGAAAAAATTTCAAAAACTTTTTCATTTTGACCCTTTTTTGAGACTTTTCAAGCATTCACTCACTGCATTAATTTATAAATTAGCATGATATTTGATTCATTCCTGTTGAGTCCCATCCTTGATCTCATTCCACATCAAATTTAATGAAATTTTATGCAGCCCCTCCCCCCGGCACCTGGAGTTGAATCAAAATAAAAACCCACTTGCAACAAAACAACAAAAAAACCCACTTCCAAATTTATTGAAAATGGGCATGTATATGCGCTATAACTCCTATCAACATGCTGTATGGTTGTTTTTTAGATTCTGTCAGTGTGGGGTCCGAAACCCACCAAAAATGTTGACACTTAAAAAAAAAACACTTGTAAAAAAAACATGTATATTTTTAACATTATATATATATATATATATATATATATATATATATATAATATTTATAAATATATATATATATATATATATATATAACTATATACTTATATATTTTTATATATATATATATATATATATATATATATATATATATATATATATATATATATATATATTATCAATCACATTTCGTATGTGCTAGAAGTGACATCATGCGTCGCTCCCGCGTGTATAATTTTCTAGCACTTCTAGCATAGCCTTCATCATAAATATACCTTTGGGTCGAGATTATTCAACCCTATAAGCTTTTTAAGGTATAGAGAGTTGATTGCCATGGTTTTATAACGGGATAGTGGCACTCCTACCATGGTTTAGTACCCCCGCCCCTTTTTTCTAATGTTTCTAGCATGGTATATCAATATGTCACGGAATATACCCAATATATGGGGTATTAATTAGTATATAAATCGATACTGCTGAATCATTCCCATGGTTTATATGATGGAATATAATCACTCTTACCATGGTTTTAGTATTATAGCACCTCTACCCCCCCTTTTCTAATGCCTATGCAACTTTTTATTTCTGGAGCTACAGAGCCAAGCTTGGTGTTGGCTAGTATGTTTTGAGATGCAGAGTTGATTCCCGCTATTGCCGAGCGGGTCGTTTCAACGTTTGAGGTTTTAGAACGCATCAACATGCGTTTTACGTGCGACTTACCCTTCGTCATATTCAAGGAGGATGTGTAGGTTTAAACCTATTCAAGGAGGGGTCTATTTGGAAATCGCTATCCTGGGAAGTTTAGGGAGGAGGGGTTGACTGGTACAACAGAATTTCCTGATACAACACACCTGTTACATCATCACAAAAAATCAGAACACATTTTAAGGTAAATTAAAAATTTTTATTTTGTTAATTTCAGAATATATTTTACCTTTTTTCCATTTGTAATAATGTTTTCATTTTATATGCTTAAAAATTATGTAACTGACAATATGATGACATATTGTCACTCTAGGTGTTTTGGGAAGTAGTTTATACATTTTTACAAATTCAGTTATGTTAAATATTAATTATAAAAATATTAAAGCAAAAGAAATAATTTTCCTGGGATATATAGCCTAGGCTAGCCGTTATAAAGAAATTGACCTATAAAAAATTGATATGTAAAATAGTTTACAGAAATAGTTATATGGGCAAAAAACTGAAAAGTTGTTTTTTTTCATATATACATTATACCTATATATATATATATATATATATATATATATATATATATATATATATATATATATATATATATATATATAAGAGCTAGTACAACCAAAACGAATTTAAGTATTTTAATTATTTATTAACCGACTAGTTTCGGGTAAGAATACTTCTTCCCATTTTCAAGGCTTACAATATAATGATAAAATTTCAAATAAAAATATTATATAACATCAATAATAATTAAAATAATATAAAGTTAAAATAAATAAATCATATAGATAAATTAATAGTTACAATATTATGCAGTAAAGAGTTCTTAATTAAAACAAAAAAATCTCACTTCAGTATTAAAAGACTGTTAAAATTTACAGATTTCATTCTAGGTCGGTTTGAGATGTTAAATATACAAGGATTCTAACAACTGAAGATCAGGTTCCTCTGTTTGGGCCAATATTCCCAAATTGGTATCCTGTATATGATGGTTTTCTTAAAGAGAATGAGCATTTATAGCTGAATAGGGAGTGGGATGATGTAAATGGTCTAGAGTTCTAAATGAAATACCTTTATGCTCAGCAATACGTGTGGAAAGACTACGTATTGTCTTTCCTATGTAGGTGACATCGCAGTCACCACCATTGCAATGAGATATTACTGAAAATTAATGGGAGTTTATCTTTGAATTTAAAATATTTCCCAAAATTTTGTTTTAAAACTTAAAAATATAAAAAATATATATATATATATATATATATATATATATATATATATTTATAAGTATATATTTTAAAAAATTATCTATATATATATATATATATATATATATATATATATATATATATATATATATATATATATATATATATATATATATATATATATATATATATATTTCTCCCCACTTTTTTCTCTCAGGAAGGATTTTTAAGGTAAAGGCCAAATGTTTTTCAACGGGTTTATTAACGCTTCAGTCGGATTACACCACTTACTTCCACTTCTTTAAATAAAGGAGAAAATAATGTAAAAAATTTTTATGTTTTAGAATGGAAAAAAAATTTAACGTAAAGAAAATTACTTATATCAAGTGAAATATTTTTTTAAAAAGTAAAATAAACGAAAAAAAACTAATAGTCAGTATTTCAAATCAAAAAAATCAAAAAAATCAATATACTCTAAATTAAAATTATTAAAAAAATCAAAATTATAAACCCTCAAAATAAAAATTAAAAAAAAAATTTCTTTTGACGTGCCATGTTCAGAATGGAAAAATAAGAAATAAAATTAGAAAATGTGGGTGTTAAAAAGGCGGCAAAACTTCCTTAAAATAACCTTAACGTGTAGTGTTTTAAATCCCCTCCCCCAAAAAGAAAATTTTTTCTTTTGACGTGCTATGTTCGGAATGGAAAAATAAATAAAATTAGAAAATATGGGTGTTAAAAAGGCGGCAAAATTTCCTTAAAATAACCTTAACATGCAGTGTTTTAAATCCCACCCCCAAAAAAGTTTTTTGATGTGCTATGTTCACAATGGTAAAATAAGAAAAAATGGAATATGTCGGTGTTAAAATGGTGGCAAACTTCTTTAAAGATACCTGTAACATGCAGTGTTTTTTTAATTCCAAGAAAAAAAAAGTTTTCTTTTGATGTGCTATGTTCACAATGGTAAAATATTTTTTTTTTTTGAAAGGAATGTTTAAAAAAATTGAAAAGTGTACTGCCTAGAATTATAGTATGGCTTCCGCAACTTTCAGAGGTGACATGCAACATTGGAGCCAATATATTTTCCTTCAAACCTATCATTCATGAACGCATTATCCGTAGTACTAAAGTGCTATGAATGAAACATTTAAAATTAGGTATAAATTTTTTAAAAAAATAAGCAAAACGTTCCCTTGGCAGGAGGATGAAAACGCATTTTAAAATCTGTGTACACATAGCAAAACATTTTTAATGTAATAATAAAAAAACTAAAAAGGTGTAACTATGAATGAAACATTTAAAATTAGGTAAAAATAGAAAAATAAAAATAAAAACGTTCGTTTGGCAGGAAAATGAAAATGCATTTTAAATTCTGAGTACACATAACAAAACATTTTTAATGTAATAAGAAAAAACTAAAAAGATTTAACTATGAATGAAACATTTAAAATTAAGTATAAATATAAAAATAAACAAAACGTTTGTTTGGCAGAAAAATGAAAATGCATTTTAAATTTTGTGTACACATAACAAAATATTTTAAATGTAATGAGAAAAACTAACTAAAAGGTTTAACTATATTATATATCCGGAGACTTTGATCAGCTTCGGACATTGCTAGACGTATGATGCAAAAAAAAACATATAGAGAAACGAAAAGCTAGGCTTTTAAGAGTTATTTTATTATTATTTTATTATTATTATTATTATTATTATTATTATTATTATTATTATTATTATTATTATTATTATTATTATTATTATTATTATTATTATTATTATTATTATTATTATTATTATTATTATTATTATTATTATTATTATTATTATTATTATTATTATTATTATTATTATTATTATTCCTGGAATAGTTTGTACATTGTTCCCGTTCATCAGCCGGTATGTAAACACAATTTCCAAACCCATGCACAAATACACGTGCATAAAAAAAAACAACTAAATTACCAAAAGTTAAAACGGCTATTAA
This sequence comes from Trachelipus rathkii, assembly GCA_015478945.1. Taxonomy (NCBI): domain Eukaryota; kingdom Metazoa; phylum Arthropoda; class Malacostraca; order Isopoda; family Trachelipodidae; genus Trachelipus; species Trachelipus rathkii. Next base: position 47,170 of record JABUQX010002827.1, on the reverse strand, counting down.
AAAAGAATACCAAAACACTAGGTGTAAGTTTTGTAACAAATTTATTGGTTATCACTCCACAAAACGAACAACAAAGATAGAAATATTTTTCTTTTAAACCATTCACTAAGAAAGAACAAAATCGACTCCGCTAGAAGAAAAAAATGAAACTTGTTGCGATAGTTGGGAAGTGAACGAAATATTTCAGGAATATGAATCTAGAATGTGATAAAGACTATTTTCTTTATGTTATATTTGATAATAACAATAAAAAATCTTTTGGTTTACATCATTAGAATAGGTAATAAAAAATTAAGAACATTAATATGTATTCATTGGAGATGAATTTAAGCTTATATAAGGAATAGAAATAATTTAGAAAAAGAGAACATGAAGAATAATAGGAACAAAGGGATTTGAACGAAAATTTCTGGGACACCGTTATTAAGACAGGAAGCTTGTGGATCATTCTCGAAAATAACGTGTTAGAAATTAGGCTTGTGGCTGTCTTCGATGTCCAAAAAAAAATTATTAGATAAACTTTTTGAAGATAATAATTTGAAATAGATAATTCTATCAGTTTCATTTGATGTTATAGTTTTTAACCAGCCTTATTTAAGTCTGTAAACACGTTTATTTTATTTTCTAAAAAAAAATCTGAAAATTCTGCAAATTGTTTTCAAAGGTGGGAAAGATGGTTTTTCCGCCCCTTTTTTTTTTAAAAAAAAAAAAAATCCAAATTATTTAATTTTTTTCCAATATTATTTAAAACTTAGTTGACTTTTTAAGAATAATCAATTGAGTGGAAAGTTTTTTTTCAATTTAAAATTATGCTAGTAACGGTATTAGATAATGACTCAGTTAACATATCGAAGTTGAGAAAAAAAAAATGAAAAGGGGAAAAAAATGGCGAACTTGTTTCGGTATTATGCTAGCGTGGTATTAGGTTATTTTAAAAAATCAAAATGTATTTTTATTACGGAAAATCGGTTATTAAATTATAACGAGGGTATTTAAAAAAATTATGTTTGTAAAGATGTTCGATATTAAAATTAAATTATTTACCGGAGATAGAGAAAAGCTAGAACAAAAGATTATTGAAATTCTGAAACACGTGGCTTTGAAATGTCATCATGTTCGATGGTGATAAAAATGGAGAAGGGCATCCCATGTAGATAATTGGTTTTTCTTTCATGAAAAATGTTGAAAATCAAGAGAATCTTGAAAATTGAATTAAAACGTTTAAACAGTTTTAATATGGATTATTTATTTATCAATGAAATGCATATGTAGTTGCAAAGAGGGATGGCACGAAAAAAATCAACTGATTTTTTTACTGGATTTTTTTGTTGGTGATTTTTTTTATTTTTTTTTAGAAAAAAATCAATTTTTGACAGGGATGGCACGAAAAAAATCAAATGAAAAAAAATCAATTGATTCTTTACTTGATTTTTTTATAAAGAAATCATGATTTTTTTGATTTTATTGATTTTTTTGTTTTTATTTTTTTTATTTATTTTTTTATTTTTTGTATATTTAAGTGATTTAACTTCAATAGAAATAAAAAATTAAAATAAAACTATATATATTATGAAGTTTTTAATATATTTTTTTTCAATTTTCAACAAACTATTGGCATTGTAACATTTATAAGTTTCGTAAGATTTTGAACCCAGAGCTAGGGCCTAGGGTTAAAAATTGAAAATTAATGCCAGATGCAGACTAATTATATATATTGTTTTTGTATAATGTCGTATAAAAGATATGTTAGGCCAGTATTTGAATATTGTCTACAATTTTAGCACCCTTATTAGAAAAGACATAGATATGCTGGAGAGGACGCAACGTAAAGCAACGAGGAGGTAGATTTTTGGCTTTGAGGATAAGAATAGGCGTGAAGTTGTCTAGATAGGCCCATGCGGCTTCTTAAGTATTATTCTTATTAATTATTTATTATGGGTTGACTGGGATATTCTAGAGGGGCCAATGCGGCTTCTTAATTAATAATTTTTATTGGTTGACTGGGAAAGTCTAAAAAGGACCATGCGGCTTCTTAAGTATTATTCTTATTTATTATGAGTTGACTGGGACATTCTAGAGGCGTCAATACGGTTTCTTAATTATTATTTTTAGTTATTAATTATATATATATTATTATTGGTTAACTGGGACAGTCTAGATAGGCTTATGCGGCTCTTAAGTATTATTCTTATTTATTACTTATTATGGGTTGACTGGGACATTCTAGAGTGAACAATGCAGCTTCTTAATTATTAATTTTTATTTGTTGACTGAGACAGTCTAAATAGGACCATGCGGCTTCTTAAATATTATTCTTATTTATTATGGGTGGATTGGGACATTCTAGAGAGGTTAATGCAGCTTCTTAATTACTATTTAGAATAATAATTAGGAAGCTGCATTAACCCATCTAGAATGTCCCAGTCAACCCATAATAAATAAGAATAATGCTTAAGAAGCCGCATGGTCCTATTTAGACTGTCCCTGTCAACCAATAAAAATTAATAAACAAGGAGCCGCATTGGTCCCACTAGAATGTCCCAGTCAACCCATAATAAATAATAAATAAGAATAATACTTAAGAAGCCGTATGGGCCTATCTAGACTGTCCCAGACAACCAATAATAATAAATAATTAAAAATAATAATTAAGAAGCCGTATTGACCCCTTTAGAATGTCCCAGTCAACTCATAATAAATTAGAATAATACAAAAGAAGCCGCTTGGTTCTTTTTAGACTCCCAGTAAACCACTAAAAATTCATAATTAAGAAGCCGTATTGGCCCTTCTTGAATGTCCCAGTCAACCCAACCCATAATAAATAATAAATAAGAATAATACTTAAGAAGCCGCATGGGCCTATCTAGACTGTCCCAGTCAACCAATAATAATTAATAATTAAAAATAATAATCAAACAACATTGATCCCTCTAGAATGTCCCAGTCAACTCATTATAAATAAGAATAATACTTAAGAAGCCGCATGGTCCTTTTTAGACTGTCCCAGTCGACCAATAAAAATTAATAATTGAGAAGCCACATTGGCCCCTCTAGAATTCCCAGGTTATCCCATAAAGATTAAAAAAGAATAATTTTAATTAATAATTAATGTAATTAAATGAATAGTTATTTATAAATTATAACTAAGAAGCCACATGGGCCTACCTAGACTGTCCCAGTCAACCAACAATAATTGAGAATAATAATTAAAAAGCCGCATTCGCCCCTCTAGAATGCCCCAGTCAATCCATAATAATTAATAAATAAGAATAATAATTCAGAAACCGCATGGGCCTATCTAGACTGTCCCAGTCAACCCATAATAATTAAGAATAATTTATTCTTAATTATTAATTGTTATGGTTGATTGAACTAGATATATAGGTCCATGTGGCTTCTGAATTATTTCATTTATTTATTAGTTTTCTGATATATTATAAATTAGGCCCATATGGCTTCTAATTATAATACTATTTATTAATTACATTAATTATTATTAAAGATTATTCTTAAATCTTAATTTTTATGGGCTGACTGGGACATTCTAGAGGGGCCAATGCGGAAAATCATTATTTAATTTTTGTTGATGACTCCGGACATTCTAAAAAGGGACCTGCGGCTTCTTAAGTATATACTTATTTATTGTGAGTTGACTGGGACATTCTAGAGGGATCAATGTGGCTTCTTAATTATTATTTTTAATTAGTAATTATTATTTTTTGACTGGGACAGTCTAGATAGGCCCATGCTGCTTCTTAAGTATTATTCTTATTTATTATTTCTTATGGGTTGACTGTTACATTCTAGAGGGGCAATTGCGGCTTCTAATTTATAAATTTTTACTATTTGACTGGGACAGTCTAAAAAGGACCATGCGGCTTACTTTAGTATTATTCGTATTTATTATGAGCTGACTGGGACATTCTAGAGGGGTCAATGCGGCTTCTTAATTATTATTTTTAAATATTAATTATTATTGGTTGACTGGGACAGTCTAGGTAGGCCCATGTGACTTCTTAATTATAATAAATATTCATTAATTACATTAATTATTATTAAAAATTATTCTTAATTCTTAATTTTATGGTTGAAGGCGACACTCTAGATTGGCTTCTTGCGTTTCTTACTGACTCTTATATATATATAATATATATATATTATATATATATATATATATATTATATATATAATATATATATATATATATATATATATATATATATATATATAATATATATATATATATATAAATATATATATAATTTATATATATATATAATATATATATATATATATATATATATATATATATATATATATATATATATATATAATCAGGGATGGCACGAAAAAAATCAAATGAAAAAAATCAATTTTTACTTGATTTTTTTATAAAGAAATCATGATTTTTTTTTATTTTATTGATTTTTTGATTTTTTTAATTTTTTTTATATACATTTTTATTTTTATATTTAAGTGATCTAACTTCAATTAGAAATAAAAATAAAAATAATTACTATATATATTATAAGGTTTTTATTAATTTTTCAATTTTCAACAAAACTATTGCATTGTAACCCGTAAGTCTGTAACATTCTTTAGTGTTGCTGTTTCATTATTTCCATTGTAAGATTTTGAACCCAGAGCTAGGGCCTAGGGTTAAAAATTGAAAATTAATGCCAGATGCAGACTAATTATATATATTATTTTTGTTTAATGTCGTATAATAGATATGTTAGGCCAATATTTGAATATTGTCTACAATTTTAGCACCCTTATTAGAAAAGACAGATTATTGCTGGCAGAGGCGCAACGTAAGCAACGAGGAGGTAAATTTTTGGGTTTGAGGATAAGAATAGGCGCGAAGTTGTCTAGATAGGCCCATGCTGCTTTTTAAGTATTATTCTTATTTATTATTTATTATGGGTTGACTGGGACATTCTAGAGGGGCCAATGCGGCTTCTTAATTATTAATTTTTATTGGTTGACTGGGGCAGCCTAAAAAGGACCATGCGGCTTCTTAACTTAAGAAGCCGCATGGTCCTTTTTAGACTGTCCCAGTCAACCAATAAAAATTAATAATTAAGAAGCCGCATTGGCCCCTCTAGAATGTCCCAGTCAACTCATGATAAATATCAAATGATAAATAAGAATAATATTTAAGAAGCCACATGAGTCTATCTAGTCTGTCCCAGTCGATCAACCAATAATAATTAATAATTAAAAATAATAATTAAGAAGCCGCATTGACCCCTGTAGAATGTTCCAGTTAACTCATAATAAATAAGAATAAAACTTAAGAATCATAATGGTCATAAAAGACTGACTAAATGATTAACTGGAAACATACAAATATCACGGCCAATGCGGCTTCTTAATTATTATTTTTAATTATTAATTATTATTGGTTGATCGACTGGGACAGACTAGATAGACTCCTGTGGCTTCTTAAATATTATTCTTATTTATCATTTGATATTTATCATGAGTTGACTGGAACATTCTAGAGGGGCCAATGCGGCTTCTTAGTTATTAATTTTTATTAATTGACTGGGACAGTCTAAAAAGGACCATGCGGCTTTTTAAGTATTATTCTTATTTATTATGAGTTGACTGGGACATTCTAGAGGCGTCAATGCGGTTTCTTAATAATTATTTTTAATTATTAATTTTATATATATATTATTATTGGTTGACTGGGACAGTTTAGATAGGCCTGTGCGGCTTTTTAAATATTATTCTTATTTATTATTTATTATGGGTTGACTGGGACATTCTAGAGTAGCCAATGCGGCTTCTTAATTAATATTTTTTATTGATTGACTGGCACAGTTTAAATATAACAATGCGGCTTCTTAAGTGTTATTCTTATTTATTATGGGTTGATTGGGACATTCTAGAGAGGTTAATGCAGCTTCTTAATTATTATTCAGAATAATAATTAAGAAGCTGCATTAACCCCTCTAGAATGTCCCAGTCAACCCATAAGAATAATACTTAAGAAGCCAAATGGTCCTATTTAGACAGTCCCAGTCAACCAATAAAAATTAATAATTAAGAAGCCGTATTGGCCCCTCTCGAATGTCCCAGTCAACCCATAATAAATAATATATGAGAATAATACCTAAGAAGCCGTATGGCCCTATTTAGACTGTCCCAGTCAACCAATAATAATTAATAATTAAGCTTTTATGGCCCCTCTCGAATGTCCCAGTCAACCCATTATAAATAATACATAAGAATAATACTTAAGAAGCCGTCCGTATGGCCCTATCTAGACTGTCCCAGTCATCCAATAATAATTAAAAATAATAATTAAGAAGCCGCATTGACCCCTCTAGAATGTCCCAGTCAACTCATAATAAATAGGAATAAGAAGACGCATGGTCCTTTTTAGACTGTCCCACTCAACCAATTAAAATTAATAATTAAGAAGCCGCACTTGTAGGAAGCAATATAAATTCTGCTTAATATTAAATGAAAGATACTGTATATAGCTAATAGTTTTTATATCCTAAAATAAAACTAAAATGGAAGAGAAATATATGTAGAAGTATATAATAGTTTTTATAACTCATAATAAATAAGAATAATACTTAAGAAGCCGCATGGTCCTTTTAAACTGTCCCAGTCGACCAATAAAAATTAATAATTGAGTAGCCGCATTTGCCCTCTAGAATGTCCAGTCAACCATAAAAATTAAAATTAAAATAATTTTTAATAAATAATTAATGTAATTAATGAATAATTTTTATAATTAAGAAGCCACATGGGCCTACCTAGACTGTCCCAGTCAACCAACAATAATTAATAATAATATTTAAAAAATCACATTGCTCCCTCTAGAATGTCCCAGTCAATCCATAATAATTAATAAATAAGAATATAATCAGAGGCCGCATGGGCCTATTTAGACTGTCCTAGTCAATCAATAATGTTTAAGAATAAGAATTGTTTATTCATAATTACTTATTGTTATGTGTTACTGGGACAGTCTAGATAGCCCATGCGGCTTCCTGAATTTTTATTCTTATTTATTAAATTTTTTTGGTTGACTGCGACAGTCTAGGTAAGGCCCATGTGGCTTCTTATTATAAATACTATTCATTAATTACATTAATTATTATTAAAAATATTCTTAATCTTAATTTTTATGGGTTGACTGCGACATTCCTAGAGGGGCCAATTGCGGCTTCTCAATTATTACTTTTTATTAGTTGACTGGACAGTCTAAAAAGGACCATGCGACTTTTAAGTATTATTCTTATTTATTATGAGTGACTGGACATTCTAGAGGATCAATGTGGCTTCCCTTAATTTTATATTTAATTATAATTATTATTGGTTGACTGCGGACAGTTAGAATATACCAGTCAACTCATAATAAATAAGAATAATACTTAAGAAGTCGCATGGTCCTTTTTAGACTGTCCCAGTCAACCAATAAAAATTAATAATTGAGAAGCCGCATTGGCCCCTCTATAATGTCCCAGTCAACCCATAAAAATTAAGAATTAAGAATAATTTTTAATAATAATTAATGTAATTAATGAATAGTATTTAAATTAGGAAGGCCGCATGGGCCACCTAGACTGTCCAGTCAACCAACAAAATTAATAAATAAAAATAATAATTTAAAGAAGCCGCATTGGGCCTATCTAGACTGTCCCGTCAACCAAAAAAAAAAAAATTTATGAATAAAATTATTCTTAATTATTAATTATTATGGCCGTGACTGGCACAGATCTAGATAGGCCCATGCGGCTTCTGAATTATTATTCTTATTTATTAATTATTATGGATTGACTGGGACATTCTAGAGGGGCCAATGCGACTTTTAATTATTATTCTTAATTATTAATTATTGTTGGTTGACTGGGACAGTCTAGGTAGGCCCATGTGGCTTCTTAATTATAAAAACTATTCATTAATTACATTAATTATTATTAAAAATTATTTTTAATTCTTAATTTTTATGGGTTGACTGGGACATTCTAGAGGGGCCAATGCGGCTACTCAATTATTAATATTTTATGGTCGACTGGACTAGTCTAAAAAAGACCATGTGGCTTCCTAAGTATTATTCTTATTTATAATGAGTTGACTGGGACATTCTAGATGGATCAATGTGGCCTAATTATTATTTTTAATTATTAATTATTATTGGTTGACTGGGACAGTCAAGATAGGTCCATGCGGATTACTAACTATTATTCTTATTTATTATTTATTATGGGTTGACTGGGACATTCTAGAAGAGCTAATGCGGCTTCTTAATTATTAATTTTAATTGGTTGAGTGGGACAGTCTAAAAAGGACCATGCGTCTTCTTATTCCTATTAATTATGAGTTGACTGGGACATTCTAGAGGGGTCAATGCGGCTTCTTAATTATTATTTTTAATTATTATTGGATGACTGGGACAGTCTAGATAGGGCCATACGGACGGCTTCTTAAGTATTATTCTTATGTATTATTTAAAATGGGTTGACTGGGACATTCGAGAGGGGCCATAAAAGCTTAATTATTAATTATTATTGGTTGACTGGGACAGTCTAAATAGGGCCATACGGCTTCTTAGGTATTATTCTCATATATTATTTATTATGGGTTGACTGGGACATTCGAGAGGGGCCAATACGGCTTCTTAATTATTAATTTTTATTGGTTGACTGGACTGTCTAAATAGACCATTTGCTTCTTTTAAGTATTTATTCTTATGGGTTGACTGGGACATTCTAGAGGGGTTAATGCAGCTTCTTAATTATTATTCTGAATAATAATTAAGAAGCTGCATTAACCTCTCTAGAATGTCCCAATCAACCCATAATAAATAAGAATAACACTTAAGAAGCCGCATTGTCCTATTTAAACTGTCCCAGTCAATCAATAAAAAATATTAATTAAGAAGCCGCATTGGCTACTCTAGAATGTCCGTCACCATATATAAATAATAGTTATTTAAAGCCGCCACAGGCCTTATCTAAACTGTCCCAGTCAACATAATAATATATAAAATTAATAATTAAAAATAATTATTAAGAAACCGCATTGACGCCTCTAGAATGTCCCAGTCAACTCATAATAAATAAGAATAATACTTAAGAAGCCGCATGGTCCTTTTTAATAAAAATTAATAACTAAGAAGCCGCATTGGCCCCTCTAGAATGTTCCAGTCAACTCATGATAAATATCAAATGATAAATAAGAATAATATTTAAGAAGCCACAGGAGTCTATCTAGTCTGTCCCAGTCGATCAACCAATATAATTAATAATTAAAAATAATTAATTAAGAAGCCGCATTGACCCGTCTAGATTCCAGTTAACTCATAATAAATAAGAATAAACTTAAGATTCTTAAGTTTTATTCTTTATTTATTTATGCAGTTAAACTGAACATTCTACAGGGTCAAGCGGCTTCTTTAATCATTATTTTTTAATTATTAATTTATTATGGTTATCGACTGCGGGACAGGACTAGATAGATCATGCTGGCTTCTTAAATATATATTCTTATTTATCATGATATTTATCATGAGTGACATGCGGAACATTCTAGAGGGGCCAATGCGGCTTCTATAATTATTAATTTTTATTGGTTGACTGGGACAGTCTAAAAAGACCATGCGGGCTTCTTAAGTTTAAAGAAGCCGCATGCGTCCTTTTTAGGCTGCCTAGCAACCAATAAAATACATAATTAAGAAGCCGCATTGAGCCCCTCTAGAATGTCCCAGTCAACCCATAATAAATAATAAATTAAGAATAATACTTAAAAAGCAGCATGGGCCTATCTAGACAACTTCGCGCCTATTCTTATCCTCAAACCCAAAAATTTACCTCCTCGTTGCTTTACGTGCGCGCCATCTCCAGCATATCTGTCTTTTCTAATTAAAGGGTGCTAAAATTGTAACAATATTCAAATATTGGCCTAACATATCTATTATACGACATTAAACAAAAATAATATATATAATTAGTCTAGCATCTGGCATTAATTTTCAATTTAACCCTAGGCCCTAGCTCTGGGTCCAAAATCTACAATGGAAATAATGAAACAGCAACACTAAAAAATGTTACAGACTTACGGGTTACAATGCCAATAGTTTGTTGAAAATTGAAAAAATATATTAAAAACCTTATAATATATATAGTATTATTTTTATTTTTTATTTCTATTTGAAGTTATTTTTAATTAATATAATAAAAAAAAATAAAAATATTATAAAAAAATTAAAAAAATCAAATAAATCAATAAAATTAAAAAAATCATGATTTCTTTATAAAAAATCAAGTAAAATTGATTTTTTTCATTTGATTTTTTTCGTGCCATCCCTGATTATAATATTATATATATAATAATATATTATATATATATATATATATATATAATATATTATATATATATATATATATATATATATATATTATATATATATATATATATTATATTATATATATATATATATATATATATATATATATATATATATATATATATATATATATATAATTATATATATATATATATATATATATATATATATAGACAGTAAAAAGACCGAGAATCCAATCTAGAGTGTCCCATTCAACCCATAAAAATTAAGAATTAAAAATAATTTTTAATAATAATTAATGTAATTAATGAATATTTATTATAATTAAGAAGTCACATGGGCCTACCTAGACTGTCCCAGTCAACCAATAATAATTAATATTTAAAAAATAATAATTAAGAAGCGCATTGACCCCTCTAGAAATAGTCAAGTCTCATAATAAATACGAATAATACTAAAGAAGCCGCATGGTCCTTTTTAGACTGTCCTAGTCAAATAGTAAAAATTAATAATTAAGAAGCCGCATTGGCCCCTCTAGAATGTAACAGTCAACCCATAAGAAATAATAAATAAGAATAATACTTAAGAAGCAGCATGGGCCTATCTTAGACTGTCCCATTCAAAAAATAATAATTACTAATTAAAAATAATAATTAAGAAGCCACATTGATCCCTCTAGATGTCCCAGTCAACTCACAATAAATAAGAATAATACTTAAGAAGCCGCATGGTCCTTTTTAGACTGTCCCAGTCAATCAACAAAAATTAATAATTGAAAAGCCGCATTGGCCCCTCTGGAATGTCACAGTCAGCCCATAAAAATTAAGATTTAAGAATAATCTTTAATAATAATTAATGTAATTAATAAATAGTATTATAATTAAGAAGCCATATGGGCCTACCTAGACTATCCCAGTCAACCAACAAAAATTAATAAATAAGAATAATAATTCAGAAGCCACATGGACCTATCTAGACTGTTCCAATCAACCCATAACAATTAATAATTAAGAATAAATTATTCTTAATTATTATGGGTTGACTGGGACAGTCTAGATAGGCCCATGCGGTTCCTGATTATTATTCTTATTTATTAATTGTTATGGATTGACTGGGGCATTCTAGAGGGGCGAATGCGGCTTTTTAATTATTATTCTCAATTATTGTTGGTTGACTGGGACAGTCTAGGTAGGCCCATGTGGCTTCTTAGTTATAATTTATAAATACTATTCATTAATTACATTAATTATTATTAAAAATTATTCTTAATTCTTAATCTTTTATGGGATAACTGGGACATTCTAGAGGGGCCAATGTGGCTTCTCAATTATTAATTTTTATTGGTCGACTGGGACAGTCTAAAAAGGACCATGCGGCTTCTTAAGTATTATTCTTATTTATAATGAGTTGACTGGGACATTCTAGAGGGATCAATGTTGTTTGATTATTATTTTTAATTATTAATTATGCATTGGTGGGGACAGTCTAGATATGCCCAAGGTGGCTACTAACTATTATTCTTATTTTTATTATTATTGGGTGGTTGACTGGGACATTCAAGAAGGGCCAATACGGCTCTTAATTATGAATTTTTTTAGGGGTTTACTGGGCAGTCTAAAAGAACAAGCGGCTCTTGAATTATTCTAATTTATTATGAGTTGACTGGGACATTCTAAAGGGGTCAATACGGCTTCTTAATTATTATTTTTAATTATTAATTATTATTGGTTGACTGGGACAGTCTAGATAGGCCCATACGGCTTCTTAAGTATTATTCTTATTTATTATTTATTATGGGTTGACTGGGACATTCTAGTGGGACCAATGCGGCTCCTTGTTTATTAATTTTTATTGGTTGACTGGGACAGTCTAAATAGGACCATGCGGCTTCTTAAGTATTATTCTTATTTATTATGGGTTGACTGGGACATTCTAGATGGGTTAATGCAGCTTCCTAATTATTATTCTAAATAGTAATTAGAAGCTGCATAACCTCCTAGAATGTTCCCAATCCACCCATAATAAATAAGAATAATATTTAAGAACCGCATGGTCCTATTTTAGACTGTCCCAGTCAACAAAATAAAAATTAATAATTAAGAAGCTGCATTAGCCACTCTAGAATGTCCCAGTCAACCCATAATAAGTAATAAATAAGAATAATACTTAAGAGCCGCATAAGCCTATCTAGACTGTCCCAGTTAACCAATAATAATATATATATAATTAATAACTAAAAATAATAATTAAGAAACCGTATTGACGCCTCTAGAATGTCCCAGTCAACTCATAATAAATAAGAATAATACTTAAGAAGCCGCATGGTCCTTTTTAGACTGTCCCAGTCAACCAATAAAAATTAATAATTAAGAAGCCGCATTGGCCCCTCTAGAATATCCCAGTCAACCCATAATAAATAATAATAATACTTAAGAAGCCGCATGGGCCTATCTAGACAACTTCACGCCTATTCTTATCCTCAAAGCCAAAAATCTACCTCCTCGTTGCTTTACGTTGCGTCCTCTCCAGCATATCTATGTCTTTTCTAATAAGGGTGCTAAAATTGTAGACAATATTCAAATACTGGCCTAACATATCTATTTTATACGACATTATACAAAAACAATATATATAATTTGTCTGCATCTGGCATTAATTTTCAATTTTTAACCCTAGGCCCTAGCTCTGGGTTCAAAATCTTACACTGGAAACAAAGAAAGAGCAACACTAAAGAATGTTTGTTGAAAATTGAAAAAAAAAATATATTAAAAACTTCGTAATATATATAGTTTTTATTTTAATTTTTTATTTCTATTGAAGTTAAATCACTTAAATATACAAAAAATAAAAAAAAAAATATAAAAAAAATAAAAAAGTAAAAAAAATCAATAAAATCAAAAAAATCATGATTTCTTTATAAAAAAATCAAGTAAAGAATCAATTGATTTTTTTTCATTTGATTTTTTTCGTGCCATCCCTGTCAAAAATTGATTTTTTTCTAAAAAAAAATAAAAAAAATCCCCAACCCTGAAATCAAGTAAAAAAATCAGTTGATTTTTTTTGTGCCATCCCTGATTTTGCAACTACATATGCATTTCATTGATAAATAAATAATCCATATTAAAACTGTTTAAACGTTTTAATTCAATTTTCAAGATTCTCTTGATTTTCAACATTTTTCATGAAAGAAAAACCAATTATCTACATGGGATGCCCTTCTCCATTTTTATCACCATCGAACATGATGACATTTCAAAGCCACGTGTTTCAGAATTTCAATAATCTTTTGTTCTAGCTTTTCTCTATCTCCGGTAAATAATTTAATTTTAATATCGAACATCTTTACAAACATAATTTTTTTAAATACCCTCGTTATAATTTAATAACCGATTTTCCGTAATAAGAAATACATTTTCATTTTTTAAAATAACCTAATACCACGCTAGCATAATACCGAAACAAGTTCGCCATTTTTTTCCCCTTTTCATTTTATTTTTTCTCAACTTCGATATGTTAACTGAGTCATTATCTAATACCGTTACTAGCATAATTTTAAATTGAAAAAAAACTTTCCACTCAATTGATTATTCTTAAAAAGTCAACTAAGTTTTAAATAATATTGGAAAAAAATTAAATAATTTGGATTTTTTTTTTTTTTAAAAAAAAAAAGGGGCGGAAAAACCATCTTTCCCACCTTTGAAAACAATTTGCAGAATTTTCAGATTTTTTTTTAGAAAATAAAATAAACGTGTTTACAGACTTAAATAAGGCTGGTTAAAAACTATAACATCAAATGAAACTGATAGAATTATCTATTTCAAATTATTATCTTCAAAAAGTTTATCTAATAATTTTTTTTTGGACATCGAAGACAGCCACAAGCCTAATTTCTAACACGTTATTTTCGAGAATGATCCACAAGCTTCCTGTCTTAATAACGGTGTCCCAGAAATTTTCGTTCAAATCCCTTTGTTCCTATTATTCTTCATGTTCTCTTTTTCTAAATTATTTCTATTCCTTATATAAGCTTAAATTCATCTCCAATGAATACATATTAATGTTCTTAATTTTTTATTACCTATTCTAATGATGTAAACCAAAAGATTTTTTATTGTTATTATCAAATACAACATAAAGAAAATAGTCTTTATCACATTCTAGATTCATATTCCTGAAATCTTTCGTTCACTTCCCAACTTTCGCAACAAGTTTCATTTTTTTCTTCTAGCGGAGTCGATTTTGTTCTTTCTTAGTGAATGGTTTAAAAGAAAAATATTTCTATCTTTGTTGTTCGTTTTGTGGAGTGATAACCAATAAATTTTACTTCTTTTATTATCCCCGCGTTCTTTTGGTTATTCTTTTTTAATAGCCGTTTTATTTTAATTTTAGTTTTTTTTTTATGAAAGCCGAAATTTGCGCAATCCCTTTCCAAATGTGCACATACCGGTCTGAAAGAACATGGGAACAATGCACCCAAAACTATTCCAGGAACTAATAATAATGATAATAATAAAATAAAAATAATAATAATAATAATAATAATAATAATAATAATAATAATAATAATAATAATAATAATAATAATAATAATAATAATAATAATAATAATAATAATAATAATAATAATAATAATAATAATAATAATAATAATAATAAAATTACTCTTAAAAGCCTAGCTTTTCGTTTCTCTATATGTTTTTTTTGCATCATACGTCTAGCAATGTCCGAAGCTGATCAAAGTCTCCGGATATATAATATAGTTAAACCTTTTAGTTAGTTTTTCTCATTACATTTAAAATATTTTGTTATGTGTACGCAAAATTTAAAATGCATTTTCATTTTTCTGCCAAACAAACGTTTTGTTTATTTTTCTATTTATACTTAATTTTAAATGTTTCATTCATAGTTAAATCTTTTTAGTTTTTTCTTATTACATTAAAAATGTTTTGTTATGTGTACACAGAATTTAAAATGCATTTTCATTTTCCTGCCAAACGAACGTTTTTATTTTTATTTTTCTATTTATACCTAATTTTAAATGTTTCATTCATAGTTACACCTTTTTAGTTTTTTTTATTATTACATTAAAAATGTTTTGCTATGTGTACACAGATTTTAAAATGCGTTTTCATCCTCCTGCCAAGGGAACGTTTTGCTTATTTTTTTAAAAAATTTATACCTAATTTTAAATGTTTCATTCATAGCACTTTAGTACTACGGATAATGCGTTCATGAATGATAGGTTTGAAGGAAAATATATTGGCTCCAATGTTGCATGTCACCTCTGAAAGTTGCGGAAGCCATACTATAATTCTAGGCAGTACACTTTTCAATTTTTTTTAAACATTCCTTTCAAAAAAAAAAAATATTTTACCATTGTGAACATAGCACATCAAAAGAAAACTTTTTTTTTCTTGGAATTAAAAAAAACACTGCATGTTACAGGTATCTTTAAAGAAGTTTGCCACCATTTTAACACCCACATATTCCATTTTTTCTTATTTTACCATTGTGAACATAGCACATCAAAAAACTTTTTTGGGGGTGGGTTTTAAAACACTGCATGTTAAGGTTATTTTAAGGAAATTTTGCCGCCTTTTTAACACCCATATTTTCTCATTTTATTTATTTTTCCATTCCGAACATAGCACGTCAAAAGAAAAAAATTTCTTTTAGGGGGAGGGGATATAAAACAATACACGTTAAGGTTATTTTAAGGAAGGTTTGCCGCCTTTTTAACACCCACATTTTCTAATTTTATTTCTTATTTCTCCATTCTGAACATGGCACGTCAAAAGAATTTTTTTTTTTTAATTTTTATTTTGAGGGTTTATAATTTTGATTTTTTTAATAATTTTAATTTAGAGGATTTTGATTTTATTGATTTTTTTGATTTTTTTGATTTTTTTAATTTTTTTAATATTTTTTTTTTATTTTTTTGTATATTAAAGTGATCTAACTTCAATAGAAATAAAAAAATAAAATAAAACTATATATTTTATGAAGTTTTTAATATATTTTTTCAATTTTCATAAAACTATTGGCATTGTAACCCGTAGGTCTGTAACATTCTTTAGTGCTGCTGTTTCATTTTTTTCCATTGTAAGATTTTGAACCGAGAGAGGGGCTAGGGTTAAAAATGGAAAACTTTATTAACTTAGGGCATATCATAAACTTAGCGAAGTGTTATAAATGTCGTTAATAATATCTTAGAGACTATTGGAAGATGTTTACATTTTAGCACCCTTATTAGAAAAGACAGATAATGCTGGAGAGAGGGCGCAACGATTAAGCAACGAGAGTAAATTTTCTGAACTTTGAGGATAAGAACATAGCAGCGAGATTGTCAAATAGATAGGCCCATGCGGCTTATTAATTAATCTTATTTATTATTTATTTATGGGTTGACTGGGACATTCTAGAGGGGCCAATGCGGCTTCTTAATTTTTAATTTTTATTGGTTGACTGGGACAGTCTAAAAAGGCCCATGCGGCTTCTTAGTTATTATTCTTATTTATTATGTTAACTGAAACATTCATCAATCCTCAATGGGGCTTCTATTAATACTCCATTTCTAAACCTTAATTATTTCTCTTTGACTGGAAGAGCAGATAGATCCATGTGGCATCTTGAATATTATTCTTATTTATCATTTGTTGATATTTATTATGAGTGGACTGGGACATCTAGAGGGCCCAATGCGGCTTCTTAATTACTAATTTTATTGGTTGACTGGGTCAGTTTAAAAAGGACCATGGCGGCTTTAAGTTATTTATTCTTATTTATTATGAGTTGAATGGGTACATTCTAGAGGCGACAATGCAGTTTCTTAATTATTATTTTTAATTTATTAATTTTATATATATATTTTATTGGTGACTGGGACAGTCTAGTATAAGGATTAAAAAATGATAATTATTACGATTATTCATATACATTAATGGTAGAATCGTACATTCTCGAGTAGCCTATTCAGCTACTTAATTATTATTGGTTTCATTGGTTGATTGGGGACAGTCTAAAGTAGGCGACCATTGCGGCTTCTTTAAGTATTATTCTTATTTATTATGGTTGCAACTTAGACATTCAAGAGACGTTAATGCCAGCTTCTTAATTATATTCAGAATAATATTAAGAAGCTGAACATTAACCCCTCATAGAATGTCCAAGTCAACCCATAAGAAAATAAGAATCAATACTTAAAAACCGCATGGTCCGTATGTTAGACAGTCCCCAGTCAACCAATAAAAATTAATAATTAAAGAAGCCCGCATTGGCCCTTCTCGAATGTCCCAGTCAACCATAATAAATAATATATAGAATAATACGTAAAGAAGCCGTATGGTCCTTCTTAGACTGTCCCAGTCAACCAATAATAATTAAATAATTAAAGTTATTTGGCCCCTCTCGAAGTCCCAGTCAACCCATAATAAATAAATAAATAAGAATAATACTTAAGAATCCGCATGGGCCTATTTGGACTGTCCCAGTCAACCAATAATAATTTAATAATTAAAAATAATATTAAAGCCACATTCATCCCCTCTAGAATGGTCCCAGTCAACTCAAATGATAAGGAGAACGGAGCAAGAAGAGGAAGAAACATGGTTCATTTTAGGACTGTCAAGTAGACCAATAAAAATTAATAATTGAGTAGCCGCATTGGCCCCTCTAGAATGCCCAGTCAACCCATAAAATTAAGAATTATAAATAATTGTTAAAATAATTAATGTTAATTAATGAATAGCTATTTAATAATAAGAAGCCATATGGGCCTATCCTAGAATGTCCCAGTCCAACCATAACAATAATTAATAATTTAGAATAATAATTAAAAAGCCCATTAGCCCCTCTAGAATGTTCCAGTCAACTCCTAATAATTAATCAAGAATAATATTTCAGAAGCCGCATGGCCTAATCTAGACTGTGTCCCAGTCAACATATAATTAATAATTAAGAATAATTTATTCTTAATTACTAATTTTTATTGGTTGACTGGACAGTCTGAGATTAGGCCCATGCGGCTTCTGAATTATATATTCTTTATTTATTAATTTTTTGTTGGTTGACTGGACAGTCTAAAGGTAGGCTATGTGGCTTCTTAATTAAAATTACTATTCATTAATTACATTAATTATTTATTAAAATTATTCTAGGTCTTAATTTTATGGGTTGACTGGGACATTTCTAGAGGGGCCAATTGCGGCTTCTCAATTATCGAATTTGTATTGGTGACTGGACAGTCTAACTGAAACGGACCATGCGACTCGTAAAGTATCTATTCTTATTTATATGAGTGACTGGACATTCTAGAGGGATCAATGTGCTCTTAATTATTATATTTAATTATTAATTATTATGGTGACTTGGGGAACAGTCTAAGATAGGACCCATGCTGCTTCGTAAGTAATATCTTATTTATTATGTATTATGGCGTTGACTGGGATTATTCTAGGAGTGGCAATTGCGCTACTCCAATTATTAATTTTATTTGGTCGACTGGACAGGTCTAAAAAGAAAAAAAAACCCCCCCCCCCCCAATTGTGGGCTTCCTAAGTATTATTCTTATCTATAATTTAATTATTTTTTTTTTTTGTTTGACTGGGACAGTCTCTTCTTAAGTATTATTCTTTATTTATTATGAGTTGACTGGGACTGTCTAGAGGGTCAATGCGGATTCTTAATTATTATTTTTAATTATTAATTATTATTGGTTGACTGGACAGTTCTAGATAGGGCCATACGGCTTCTTAATATTTTAAATTTTTTTTTTTTCCTTTAATTTTATTATTATATTATTGGTTGACTGGGACATTCTAGAAGGGCCAATTCGGTCTTAATTATTTAATTTTTATTGGTTGACTGGGACAGTCTAAAATAGGACCATGCGGCTCTTAAGTATTATTCTTATAAAATTTAGGGTGACTGGGACACGTCTAGAGGGGTTAATGCATTTCTTAATATTATTCTTAATTATTAATTATTCTGGGTTGACTGGGACAGTTCTAATTAGGCCCATGCGGCTTCTGAATTATAATATTATTTTATTAATTTAATTCGATTGACTGGGACATTCTAGAGGGCCAAATGCGGCTTTTTAATTATTATTCTTTAATTGTTTATTTATTGTTGGTTGACTGGACAGTCTAGTAGGCCCATTGTCGCGTCTAATTATAATTAATATCAATAATTACCATTAATTATTAGTGAAAAATTTATTCTAATTCTTAAGTTTTATGGATTTGAATGGGACACTCTAGATTGGATTCTGCGTCTTCTTGACTATATATATATATATATATATATATATTATATATATATATTAATATATATA
>JABUQX010002827.1:5000-25000 GCA_015478945.1 Trachelipus rathkii | reverse complement strand
AACTGCCACCTAAAAATTTTTTTTTTTTAAGTTGCATTATATATCATCATCAACTGTCCCTTGTTTCCCCAGAACTGGGGGTTAAGATGCACAAACAAATATCAAAAAAATCTGAGGCATGCATGAATATTTGTAGAGCATAAATAAGTAATAGCGGGACCACAACCCAGCTACCCCAATATATATATATATATATATATAATATATATGTGGGTATTTATATATATATATATATATATATATATATATATATATATATATATATATATATATATATATATATATATATATATATATATATATATATATATATATATTATATATATATATATATATATAGCGTCGGCGCTGGGTGACTTGGACCACTTTAGGTATAACTTCGCCTCCCGACTTTCCCTTTTTTTTTCTTTTTTTGGAATTTTTTTTTTCTGAAATTCAAGGCCATTTAGTAGGTAATAAGCACACACAAAAAAATTAATAATGTAAGTCTTAATAATAAAAATTTTATTTAAAGTTTTAATTAAAGCTCATTCAGCCTGGACCATTGGAAGGAGGTGAATCGGCACCAGCCCATTGAGGGGTGAATCGAGATCATCTGGTTTAAAATCCTCTTTTATGTATAAATTCATCTTTATATTTTTATTTTTAACTTTTAAAAATTGTTTATCATTTAAAATTAGTAATAAGTAATAACCAAATGTAAATTATGATACAATACGTAAAAAATAAAAATAAGGTGGGTCCGATTCACCCCTCTTCCGGGACAAATTTGACTTTTTGGAATTCATATTTTTATATAAAATTTTCATTTTTTTTAAAAATTTTTACTTAATATTAAGTAACTATTATTTACATTTATAATTTAATTATAACAATAAAAATGTAAACAATAATATAATAAATTATGAAAAACAATGTGGGTCCGATTTCACCCCCCATCATCTCTATATCTCTTGAATTGGGACCCGAAGTAGCCCCGTGATTTAGCCCACTAATACTTAGTTGACGAACAACAATTATACTTTGCACAGCGTTTAAAGCTAACATCTACGAGTGGGGTGACAGTAACACGACAATGCTAAAATCACTGAAAAAATGAATAAAATCCGGATTCCACAATTTTTCATTTTATTAACAAAGTTTAAATAAACTCACATTCATATTAAAGGTGAATAATTCTATTGAAGGGCACCATTCTGCTAATTATATTTTGTTTAAAAATACAATGAGAACTGTGGACACTTCAAAATTGTTGTGAATAAAAATTGTAGTTACTAACTATTAAACAATGCAGTGAAGAAACGAAAAAAATTTACAGTATATTTTACTTTTATTTAGAGTGCGACTGAATCAAGCACACCTCTAAAAGAGTGTGGCGCCAGATCACGCCTCACCGCCCGACGCTATATAACTATAAATATATGACATACATCATTATACTAACACGTTAATGTACGCTATAGTAACATGATCATAAGACAAGTAAATATCATATAGGGAACAGAAATACTATATATATATAATTATATATATACTATAATTAACATGAGTATATAATTATATGGTAAAAGTACCTTAAATGGCTACACAACGATGGACACGAGTCAGATCAAAAAAATAAAAAATTAAAACATGGTAGCCTTATACCAGAATGACAGAGAGAGGGGGACGAAGGATTCCCCCCCGCCCTGCTGTCCCTCTGCCGGCTCGAATCCCCTTAAAAAGGATATCAAGCATCAAGAAAAAATGATTTCTCATAAAAACCGGGGATTTTGGCCAACACTTTAGCTCTCCAGACAGTGCAGTTTCAAGGTCAATTCAGACGTGAGTGCATCTCTATTCTCAAGGTACCGTAAACATGAAATTACTCAATGATTTAAGAATCAGTTATTAATAAATCGTATTAGAATAAAATCAAATTTTTTTTTAAGTTTCCTCGATGAAATTACTTCCTGAAATCAAAAATGTTAGTTATTTTCCTGTAGATGTTATAGTTTTCTATTTACATGCCTGAACTCTTCGGGAAGCTGGCCATATAATATTATTACAATATAAAATAAGCATATATATTAATACTAATATATATATATAATATATATAATATATATATATATATATATATAGTAGATATATATACTATTATATATATATACATGGGTATACTATATATATATTTCGCCCCTTGCCCACCTTATTGGAGGGGCCACACCACCTCCAGAAAGCCGGCCACTGCTCTTGGCCGTCCACAGGTCAAGAAGAGAAGTTACAGCGAAGGTGGTACGGGGGGCGTCGAAGGCGGGGCACTCCAGAAGGGAGTGCTCCATTGTGTCCTGGGATGTACGACATCTAGTGCAGATGAGGGTATAACTTCGAATCCGAGTTTTGAATCATCATCAGTTATAATTGCATTAAGATTTTGGCGTTTGGGCCTGCGATCTGGCTCCGGGCGCAGGTTAATGTTGGTTTGCTTCTGGACACGTGATTCTCTGTAGGGGAAGATGTGTTGAGGGCGAAAGGGTGTTTAGTAGATTTGTATGGTAGGGGTGATGATTTTGGTAGATGTGTGTTAGTTAATTGTGTCATGGATGTGAAGAGAGCAAGACCTATTTGGGAAAAAAAGATCAGGAAATGGATGCGGGGGAATGTTGTTGTAGAATTGTCATGGTTTTGTTTACTATATATATATATATATAATATTATATATATATATATATATATATATATATATTAAAATATATATATATATATATATATATATATAATATATATATATACTATATATAATATTACCGGTATAATAACTAATATATCCTAATTATATATATTTAATATATATATGTATACATATATTATATATATAATATATATATATTTATATATAATAGCGGGTAATATTATTATACTATTAAATGAGGAATGGATTTGTAATTAGGGACATTTGTTGTGGTGTGAAGATGAAGAACAAATGAATATGCTACTTCAACGATTGAGTTGGCATGTGGAAAGGATTGATGATAGTGGGTTGGTTAAGACAATATATATTAGGGAGTGGTGCTGGGAGACCGAAGAAAAAGTGGATTGAGTAAGAAAGAATGCCTGGAGGAGAGGAATGTTAGTTTGGCAGGGACAAGAAGAAAGGTGCATAATAGGAGTGATTGGCGAGGTTTTATGAAGGGTGTGGTTGTGCTCCACCTGGGCCAAGGGATGAACCCTACATTGACGAGAGCCATAGTGATGGTCTGTCACAGTCCCATGAAGCTCTAGAATGGATTTTTCTGACTGCGATAAGTTCTCCCCTAGTGGTTTAAAAGGGGGGGGGGTAAGGCTGGGCTTTCTTTTCAACTTGCGTCATGTTCTTACACTAGTTTTCTGTTTCCCTGTTTCCGGTGCATGTGTTGCATGCACCTTACTCCCAGTCAGCTTATCAAGTTTTGTTATATTTTCAGAATAATATAGAATCTTTGATCCAAATGCTGAAATCTTTTCTTTGGAAAATGTAATTGATATTTTAAATAGCTTGATGTCTCAAAAAAGATATATTAAAAGTTTTAGCTAAATTATGAATTTGTTTATATAGGTGCAGTTTATAGCTGAGAGACTCCATGTCTTCTTTGTTCATATATTTGATAAAATATTGCTGGTATAGACTTATAAAAATTTAAAATGAAAAACAAGATATTAAACTTCCATAACTTTTTTTTTTTTTTTTTAACAAATCTTTACTGTCCTCCAAGTTTAGTGAAACTAAGATAAAACTAAACATTTTGTCTTGTTATGAATAAACTGAGAAGCAACTTGGAGCTGAAAAGTCTTAAATAAAAATGAAACAAAATAAGTAACAGCATTTCAAATATCAAATGCTCATAGCCTTAAAAATAAAAAAAAAAATGAGCTGATTATTTTTATCATAGAGTAGAATATAAACATTATATTTGCATTACTGAAGCATGGGATTATGAAGCATTTGATGGAGACTCCTTTCAGGAATATGAAATAGACAGATATTCATTTTATTTATACCAGCATAGAGGAAAGAAGGGTGGTAATGTGGCACTTTGTTAAAAGCAATATTCAATATGTTTTAATGACTGACAGAACTAATCATGATGTTGAATGTGGGAGACTGTGGGTAGATATACTTATGCATAATAAATTTGTACAGAATCACAGTGCAGTTAATCATCATCTTATTATTATTATTATTATTATTATTATTATTATTATTATTATTATTATTATTATTATTATTATTATTATTATCATTATTATTATTATTTTGTTTATATTGCAGATATTCCAAAAATATGTTAAAATTTTACTTTATTAGTGTGAGTTATAATTGGAATTACCCACATACAAATTTTAGAATATAAAAAGGAAAAGTTATTCAAAAATAGAAACATTGTGTTTAACTTGTGATAGCCTCTCTTTTAAAGTTAAACTGATTTCAGAAATAGGTTTCTCAAAAAATTTCACGAATGATCTTTCCTGTTTAGAATTATTATGAGGATTACAATAACCAGAACTTTCATTGACATTAAATCATGGTTAATTAGGTGGTCTTAAAATCTGAAATTTAAAGATAAAAAAGTATTTCTGGTATAATATTTGAAGAGTATATTCATACTATGGCAGTTTCAAACATCTTGGGTCATTCATACAAGACAAATTTTTAGTCATTTACATGCACTTCAAAATTAAAAATAATTTTTGTATCATTGCATAATTCTTAAGATGGATAATTCAGTAGGTTAAATAAAGCTCACTGTAAGAAATAAACATTTTGCATAAAAAATACAACTTCACACTGCACTCATTCCTCATGTTGTGTTTTCAAAAGAAATGCTTATTCCTTGGTCATTTTTCCCATTTAGGGGATCAAACCTGCGGACAATTCAACATTTCAATGCAAAACTATTATAAAGCTTATTGATCATAAACTACATCAAATGTAAATATAGATTAAAGAAATGCTTTTAAGTTATAGTTAATTTGTTAAAAGAACTTATTAAGTACCCTTACAGTAATTTGATGCCATTATACCCTTGATACTATTACTGTGCCTTAAATTCTTCCAATACAATACTATATTCAAACTTCTATTAATATATATTGTTATTAAAATAATTTAAATTTATTTACAGCTTTTTAAAAGATCAAAAACAAGAAAACGGTATTTCAAATTAGCAAAGTTGCCCATAAAAAAAAAAATTACAATAGAGTCTAAATTTAACAAAAGATTGTAAGTAGATCTAAAATCTTCAGGCTATAAACTGGCAAAAATTTCTTTCTTTCTGAGGCATCACCTTTGATACAGGTAATATATATGTGGTAGAGAGTAAGTAATGTGTTCAATGAATAATATTTGGCTTACTTACTCCCAGCGAAGAATGAGAAAAGAGGATAAGAAATAGTATGAAATTATGATTTAATAACAAGGTAAGTACCTGTCGTCAATAATTATGAAGACACACCACTACGAACTGGTAAGTCGAGAAGACGTGCCTATGTCCCGTTAGGCTGAAACAATATGCCCAACTGGGTCCAATTGGAGGGACCTTGGTTATGTTGCTCGCTAATTGTGGAATGTGATATTAGGATGTTTAGAGTAGGTACTTTAGGACAAAGGAGAAGAAAAGAAAAGTAAAATAAATAGGTTTATTACCCAGTGAAAATGAGGACTATATTAAGTTCTATAGTACAGACTAAAAAACTATATACTAAGTAAAAATACCCGAAACCATAGATATTTTATAAACTTATAACAAAAGTTGTGTGTAGGAAATACTGGAATTATCTCGGTATTTCATGAGGAGACTTTATGTAAAATCTCAGAATTTGAAAGTGTTAGAGAGAGATGGTCATCACAGATGAATAACCACTCTGATAGGATTTATTATTATATTCTTAAGAGTGATTGTTATAATTAGTTAAGAAACAATCACTAATTACAATATGAGTTCATTATGATTAATATTATAATTATAATACTTATTTTATAATTACTATTAACAAATAGTTATATTCATTTCTTAAGGGAGTACATTCATGGGTGGATGGAGACCATAAAACACAAGGGCAATTATTATTGCCTCACAATTAAGGTTGGGAAAATGAAAATTGTAATGTCCACATTTAAGTTTTCTTGGGAAGGCACTTTTTGCCTGGGAATAATATGGTTCTTGAGAAGTGGTCTATAATTAAGACCTAATATAAAAACTGAACAATATGAATAAGATCTGTAAAATAAGATCTGTAAAATAAGATGATTCTTGCGATGTCGTTAGAAATAAGACCTAGAAATAAAACGGGTCTTGAGATGTCTATAATTAAGACCTAGAAGAAGATGGATCTTGTCCAATCTGCTGAATGAGCCTAAAATAAAAACCCTGTAAAGTTTTACAGGTATTAGATTTATGAATTGAATGGGAAGTTATTATATTATTTAAATTATTCTAATAGTTTATTTTATCAAGTCAAATTCTCAAAGGGAATGTTTAAAAGATAGAAAGATTCTTACCCTAACATAAATATGTCAAAGAGGGGTCTTATTGGGCTTGATGACTTCAAAAGAAGAATGGTTTCCGCAAGTAGGCTGTAATTATAGTGTAAGTATTGGGATATGAATCTATATTATGTTCATTATATTCAGCTAGGTAATTCAAGTTATAACTATCATAAATTTAGGAAACAGTATTCACTAACCTTCAATGATATATCCCATTATATTTAAATATGAAATTATAATAATAATTTTATGGGTATTACCATACACCATATAATTTATGAATATGAGTTTATAAATATAAACTGAACTGGAAAGATAGAAAGAAAGATTTAAGATCATCCATAAGTAAAAACTAAATTTGGTACATAGCTATGTTAAAGAAAAAGATTGGATTCACCCTCAATTTGCCAATGTACTGTTATTTATTGAAAAATAAATAATTTTTCATTGGAAAATTTTGGGCGAACAAACACTTTGCTTAAATCTAAAGAATCAGAGACTAGTGTCAACAGTCACCCCTACATTCTCCCCTACTAAGCCTAAACCCCCACCTTTATTTTCGACGGTGATAAATATAACGGAGCTTAAACCCAGTGTTATTAGGCAGAGAAAAGGGTAGTACAGCAAAGTGTTATTTGTATATACTACATGAACATAGAAATTAGATTACTTTGCTACATTTCCATGTTATTTCTACAATTATTTTAAATTCCAAGAACTACATGTTATTGTTATGGTACTTAATATCCTGCCCAAGAACCACTAATAAATATTAGCTGCTTTTTCCAAATAGGACAGGACAGATAGTGTACAGTTGGAATAATGTGAGTTCCTCTTCTTCTTCCGCTGAAACTCAAAAACAAAAGGATTAGAATTTTTCTTATTGTGATTTCCATCAGTACATTTCATTACAATTTTTGGCGGTGTCAAATCACAAAAATTACAATAAAATTGTCTGATGAAAAGAAAATATATTAGGATTATTGAATATCAAAATTACCATAAAAAATTTTATATGTCTATATTAATATAGAACATATATACCGTAAAGCTTTAGTCAGTGGGACATAATATACTTTTGTTTTTAGACATACTAGCTATATAACTTTTCATTAGCATGGTGTAACACCTGATTTACTTTTCATGGTGTTCAATTTTGTGCTTTAGTATAATTAGTTGTAAGAATTTAAGGAAGACGTTTCTTGGTTTGAGGAATGTGAGTGAACGTTTCCATGTTCATGAATGGAAAATGTGATAAGGAATCTGTGTTTTTCATTTTTTCCACAGATGGGCTTACAACAGGGGAGCTTAATGGTTTTAAAGGAAGAAAATAGGGTGTATGTAAATCAAGGTTAGGTAATTTAGGGTTAGGTACATTAGAATTAGGTAAACAAGGGTTAGGTAACTTAGAATTAGAATCTTGAGATTGACGAGGAGACAACGGACATTCGTTCCGTTGACTTGGACTTTGTTCCATTTTTGGAAGAGATTTTCTGTAATATTCAGTTTTTACTTCATTAGCATTAATAGGAGAGTGTTCATTAGAAGAACTAGATGTATATGAATTAGAGAATCTACATGTAGTATGATTTTGAGGGTTAGACATTAAGTGTGGTTTAACACGTTGAGGACATTTCATCCCAGGATGGGGACCACTACAAAAAGGACAGATAGCCTTACGCACATTCGGGGGAGAAGATGTTGGAGGTAATTTATAAGGTTTGCGAGATCGGCACTCAGATTTTACATGACCTGGTTTTCGACAATAGCTACAAATCCCCAAATATTTGTAGCAATTGTGTATTTGGTGACCGACCTTTTTACAAAATTCACACAGCAATGCTTTGCGCTCAACCGGATTTAGGTTGTGTGATCTTTTATGATGAAAGGTTCGTTGATTTTTAAGAAGAGAAGGTTGATGATAACGATTACCACTATGATTTTTAGGGGAAGAAGTATGAACTTGGGTCTTAGAAGGATAATAAGTCTGTGTGTGATTCTTATATGAATGTTCTTTTATGTTCTGGGGGGTAGAAGAGTTATGTGTGGAAAGAATAGGGGAAGTAAGAGATTTTGTGTAATCTGAATATAGCATATCAGCATATCCCACTATGTCTTCCCAAGGAGTACGGAAATTATTATTCTGTTCCTTCGTGGTGGAGAGATTCGTGCCCGCTCATGTCTAAGCCATGGTAAGCACGACTAGCCAAGCGTTCTAACCTGGTGGCAAACTCACGAATACTCTCATTTTTATGTCTACGGGCAGTGTTATAAGTTTTTAAATAGTAAGAGTTCATGTGTCTCTCCTCGTCCTCATACCATTGGATGAGAGTCTCTCGTACAGAAAAGTAATCTGTATCGTTTTTAGTGACTTGACGATAGAATTGGAGAAATTTACCTTGTAATTGACTGCCAAGACAGTGTAACCATTGGTGATGCAAATTAGGGAATTGGAACCGGCAGTAAGTTTCAAATTCTTCTAAATATGAAATAAAGGTTTTCTTTGTTCCCAACTTGTATTTCCCCGGGTCAGTTACGTTAGATATCTGGGTAGATGTCTGTGATGTATTGAGTAACTGTGTCAAGTGCCCAACAGCTTTTTCTAGCATGTCAATTTTTTGTTTGATTATGGGCCCAGAGTACAAGTTTGGGGATTCAGGAGAATCATATAATGTTAATTGGGGGGTGTTTAAATATGATATGGGAGGTAAAACAGGACTAATAGGAGATTGCTCGTCAAAATCTATGAGCAAGTTGTCCAGTTTTAAAGAAGTATTCATTTGTTTATGATCTTGAGAATTAAATTGATTAATGGGATTATCTGGTGATATATCCATTTTTTTTTTTACAATGTTTATAGTTTTAATAGTTAAATAAATATATCTATAACTATTTTACTATTCTACTCTAGTAAGGACTAAACTAATAGTTTAAGAATAGTAAAATGTTTTATGATTGTATGATCCTGAATAAGGATTTGTTCTGAAATTTCTTCGGGTATATGAAGCAAATTTATGAAATATTTTAAAAATACTTTGTTCTGTGTTGTGATGCGACGAATGGCGAAGTGATCAATATCACAATCCAGTGGCTTAGCGAACCGACAAGAACACAAGGTCCCTGTTCGGGCGCCACTTAATTTTCTTGTATTTATGTGGTGGAGAGTAAGTAATGTGTTCAATGAATAAATTGGCTTACTTACTCCCAGCGAAGAATGAGAAAAGAGGATAAGAAATAGTATGAAATTATGATTTAATAACAAGGTAAGTACCTGTCGTCAATAATTATGAAGACACACCACTACGAACTGGTAAGTCGAGAAGACGTGCCTATGTCCCGTTAGGCTGAAACAATTGCCCAACCGCTGGGTCCAATTGGAGGGACCTTGGTTATGTTGCTCGCTAATTGTGGAATGTGATATTAGGATGTTTAGAGTAGGTACTTTAGGACAAAGGAGAAGAAAAGAAAAGTAAAATAAATAGGTTTATTACCCAGTGAAAATGAGGACTATATTAAGTTCTATAGTACAGACTAAAAAAACTATATACTAAGTAAAATACCCGAAACCATAGATATTTTATAAACTTATAACAAAAGTTGTGTGTAGGAAATACTGGAATTATCTCGGTATTTCATGAGGAGACTTTATGTAAAATCTCAGAATTTGAAAGTGTTAGAGAGAGATGGTCATCACAGATGAATAACCACTCTGATAGGATTTATTATTATATTCTTAAAAGTGATTGTTATAAGTAGTTAAGAAACAATCACTAATTACAATATGAGTTCATTATGATTAATATTATAATTATAATACTTATTTTATAATTACTATTAACAAATAGTTATATTCATTTCTTAAGGGAGTACATTCATGGGTGGATGGAGACCATAAAACACAAGGGCAATTATTATTGCCTCACAATTAAGGTTGGGGAAATGAAAATTGTAATGTCCACATTTAAGTTTTCTTGGGAAGGCACTTTTTGCCTGGGAATAATATGGTTCTTGAGAAGTGGTCTATAATTAAGACCTAATATAAAAACTGAACAATATGAATAAGATCTGTAAAATAAGATCTGTAAAATAAGATGATTCTTGCGATGTCGTTAGAAATAAGACCTAGAAATAAAACGGGTCTTGAGATGTCTATAATTAAGACCTAGAAGAAGATGGATCTTGTCCAATCTGCTGAATGAGCCTAAAATAAAAACCCTGTAAAGTTTTACAGGTATTAGATTTATGAATTGAATGGGAAGTTATTATATTATTTAAATTATTCTAATAGTTTATTTTATCAAGTCAAATTCTCAAAGGGAATGTTTAAAAGATAGAAAGATTCTTACCCTAACATAAATATGTCAAAGAGGGGTCTTATTGGGCTTGATGACTTCAAAAGAAGAATGGTTTCCGCAAGTAGGCTGTAATTATAGTGTAAGTATTGGGATATGAATCTATATTATGTTCATTATATTCAGCTAGGTAATTCAAGTTATAACTATCATAAATTTAGGAAACAGTATTCACTAACCTTCAATGATATATCCCATTATATTTAAATATGAAATTATAATAATAATTTTATGGGTATTACCATACACCATATAATTTATGAATATGAGTTTATAAATATAAACTGAACTGGAAAGATAGAAAGAAAGATTTAAGATCATCCATAAGTAAAAACTAAATTTGGTACATAGCTATGTTAAAGAAAAGATTGGATTCACCCTCAATTTGCCAATGTACTGTTATTTATTGAAAAATAAATAATTTTTCATTGGAAAATTTTGGGCGAACAAACACTTTGCTTAAATCTAAAGAATCAGAGACTAGTGTCAACAGTCACTACATATATATATATATATATAAATATATATATATATATATATATATATATATATATATATCAATATATATTTATATATATATATATATATATATATATATATCTATACCTATATATATATATATATATATATATATATATATATATATATATTTATATATCTTTCTTTCTTTCTATATATATATATATATATATATATATATATATGCTATATATATATATATATATATATATATATATATATATATATATATATATGGTTTACTGTAGATTTTTAAATTTTATAGAAAACATTTTAATATATTGGTAGAGAGAGATGATGGTATGATTTAATTACAGTGGTAAGCAGTTTATTTATTGAAATGTTAGGTTACCATATTTTCCTACTATTTCCTACTTTTATTCATTAAAAAAAAGGTTAAAAAAATTTATATATATATATATCTTATATATATATATATATACCATAAATATATAATATATATATATATATATATATATATATATATATATATATATATATATATACTATATATATATATATATATATATATATATATATATATATATAAAGATTGAAGTAGGACCACACTGGGGGGACCCTTGTAAAACTCGTTGAATCTTTCATATAGCCTCATAGTTGTTTTTGTACAATAATACAACAATGAGCAGAGTGATTTTCTTGACACTGTGTCATACCTTTCCATTAAGATATCTTTAGGTATGAATTTTTAAACATTCTTATGAATTTTCTGCTCAATTCTCTACCAATGCTTAAAAGCAATTCAAAATTTTGAATGTAGTTAAATGGAAAAGGGCATGATCCAATAATTTTCTGGGGCTGGTCCCAGTTTTCAGCCCCACCTAAAAATGGACATAAAATTCGAATTTTCGGACGATTTTGACTATATAAACACCAAAATGTAGCTTTTTTGCCCTCTAACGTTGGTTTCCGGTGTTTTCTGTGACTGTAGTCATAACTTCAGAATTTTCAATTTTTCAAAATCCATGTTTTTGACTATTTTCATATCAACTTTCAGATTTTTTTGCGAAATGACTTCAAACTTGAAATATACATAGATGGGTCCATTACCTACAATAGTCACTGATTTTATTTTCGAATTTTTTAGTTTTATGCTCAGCGTTGTCCAATTTCCAAACCCATTTTTTTTTTAATTTGAAAAGTGAAAAATTGACATATTTTTCTACCCATCCGATCAACATCAAATTTTCAGGGCTTGTAAAGTCGGGCAAGATGCATCTTTTTTACTTAGATAATTTCTTTGTATATGCAATATTTTCGAATTTTTTAGTTTTATGCTCAGCGTTGTCCAATTTCCAAACCCATTTTTTTTTTAATTTGAAAAGTGAAAAATTGACATATTTTTTTTTCTACCCATCCGATCAACATCAAATTTTCAGGGCTTGTATAGTCGGGCAAGATGCATCTTTTTTACTTAGATAATTTCTTTGTATATGCAATAGGTTTGGATTTGTTCTTGGAACAAATTTTCAAAAAAAAAAGTTTTTGAAAATTTTTTAAAAATTTTCTATTGAGTATACAAAAAACTATACAAGAAGTAAAAGATGCATCTTACTCGCTGGCTGATGCCTAATTCAAAAAAACTGTGTCATTTTCACTTTAAGTAAAAAATGAGTTTGGAGAAGACCCAGCAACACTGTTAAAAAAGTCAGTAAATCGTGACTATTGTAGGTAATGGACCCTTCTATGCATATTTCAGTTTGAAGTCATTTCGCAAAAAAATCTGAAAGTTGATATGAAAATAGTCAAAAACATGGATTTTGAAAAATTGAAAATTCTGAAGTTATGACTACAGTCACAGAAAAACACCGGAAACAAACGTTTTAGAGCGCAAAAAAAGCTACATTTTGGTGTTTATATAGTCAAAATCGGCTGAAAATTCCGAATTTTGTGTCCATATCTAAACATTCTTATGAATTTTCTGTTCAATTCTCTACCAATGCTTAAAAGCAATTCAAAATTTTGAATGTAGTTAAATGGAAAAGTCCTCAACACACTTTTTGTATTTCCCCTTTTGAATTTATCTCTTACACTATTTCATTTATTACATCCATCATCATCATCGAATAAAACGCCTATTTTAAGTCCTAAACTGTTTGTTGAATGTTGGCAATTGTTGATCACAATAACAAGTTTGTAGCATACTTAATGCTTCCCAAAACATTTGCAAAACCATTTCCACTTCACACGAATAATGATATTTTCTAAAGAACTCTTCCCTACATTGTTGTTTCCTAAGAATACATATAAAATATTATTTATTTTCTTGAATACTTATAAATATTCTAAAGTGAAAAAATAATAATCCTTATTGCCTTTTTGGTATGCTATACAGTTTATACATCTAATTAAACATGATTAAAAAAAATTGTAAGATTTGTCATTTGTTTTTTTTATGTTCTTAATGTAATTATACTTATTTAGTATTTGTGTTTCACATTAACTATATTGTCTTTGCCTATCCACTTTGACATTTCCTTCCTGTTGTAAGCCTATCCCAAGAAGGGGACCCTTTTCAACCCTCTAATAATAGTACTTTCTCCTTAACCTCTGGTCTTTCAAAAATTTTTATTCAATCTATAACAAGAAGATTAGAAACTTCTTAAACTTCTAACGCTCAACTGGTGACCGTTTCTTACTTTTTGATTTCTGGTCCTTTGCTTTCAACATTTCGGTGAACATTTTGCTTTTTGATAGAGTCTGACACGGAACTTTCTCTTTTCGCTATCTATGATTCTCTCTGACTACCTTTCATGTTCTATAGCTCATTAGTTGTAAAAAGCTATCAATCGTCATCCTTTAAATCTATCAATGGTGGTGTTCTTCGGAGTTAACGTTTTTATTCATCTATCTACTTGACAATCTTCCACACAACTACATTATCATCTTTGAACATTCAAACTCGAATATTCCTGGTATCCCCTTTTCTCGTTATCATTCTTGGAAGTACTACATTTTTTTCCTCTCACTAGGTAAGCTTCTTAGTGGTTACCTTGTATGTATGAGGTGTCTTCAATTTTTTTTACCCCAGTCCTGTTGCTTGCTCTCTATAGTCGCGTTTTACATAGTATGCATCACATATCTGTTGTGGTTCCAATTACACAGCTCTTCTTGAAAGTGTGAAGTTCAATACTTTTTGCATATCATATAACTGTTGCATTTCTCCCCTTATATGTTATGTAATTACAGCAGACACTTTTCTTCCGAACTCTCTCCTTCGTGCCACTCATCTTTCTACACAGTTAAAATTCTCTCTCTCTCTCTCTCTCTCTCTCTCTCTCTCTCTCTTTTTTTCTCTCTCTCTCTCTCTCTCTCTCTCTCTCTCTCTCTCTCTCTCTCTCTCTCTCTCTCTCTCTCTCTCTCTCTCTCTCTCTCTCTCTCTCTCTCTCTCTCTCATATATATATATATATATATATATATATATATATATATATATATATATATATATATATATATATATATATATATATATATATATATATATATATATATATATATATATATATATATATATATATATATATATTATTCCAGCATCGTCGAATTTAATTAAGAATGTTCCAATGGTAACATTTCACTGTCTCGTATCGTTATCAAATCAGGAAATCCTGTGCAACTTTCTTGCAAAAAAATGATGACATTCGGTACTCTTCAGAATTATCATGTTTTAGGAAGAAACGAAGAAAGGAAGAGGTTCTCAAGAACTATTTTTATAAGATTAACTTTTGATAGATGATAAATGAATAAAATTTAAATAAATTTATTGTTTTTAATATATTTCATTTCAAATTTTAACAAATAAAAAATGATTTTTGATGTTGCCTCTATATAAGTATTTAACTGTTACTTTATAATATATATATATATATATATATATATATATATATATATATATATATATATATATATATATATATATATATATATATATATATATTTTTTTTTTTTTTTAATCTTCAGATCTGTTCGATTTTTAAACTGTTACGTACACAGTAGGTTAACTTTTTTCATAGAGTCAAAATATCTAGTAAGAAACTCTAATAACAGGTTTGTCTGGCTGCCGTGAGTTGTGAAGTCCTGCTTACAAGTGAAATTAAAAATCACTTTTCGCAAAGGAGATCAGAAAAATTAGGAAAGTTGTGAAGTACTGCTGTAGGAAGATTTATAATCTCTTCATGTTTCATAAATAAGACAATAAAATTAGCTGTTTTAAAAATATTTTTTAAAATAAGGATTTAAAAATCCCTTTACCCGAAATTCCGACTCTCTCGAAGTACCTTTATCTAAACTTTTATAAGATTTAACATTTAAAGTTCTTTACAAGTCTGTTTCTGTTTTAGCACTTCCAAAATTTAAGAGAGATTGAAATGTCGTTGTTAAAAGGTATGCAAAATAACTGGAATTTTTTTTAAAAATGGAAATTATAAGATATTTTGAAGTTTTTAGTGATATCTGTTTAGACTTCATATTCCTTATTCCATATTATACCTTCATTATAATCGCAGAGATCAGGAATATATTTGGGAAAGGAGCAGCAGGTAAATTTAGGTTTCTATTTTTGAACAAAAGAAATAAAAATAAGCGTGAATTCGAAAGAAGGGTGTATGAAAATATATAAGTAAGAAAAAAGGGAAGAATAAAAGTTGCATACGTAGGAGAAAAAAAAAGGTGAATGATCAGTTTGGAAGGAGAATAAATAGGGACTTGCAAGGGAATATGAAACTCTTCTGGAAGAAAGTACGAAAGATTAAGGGGAATCTTCATAAGATAATGAATAGGGTTGATACTTTTGTGAATGTTGAAATGGATGTTAGGATTGTTGGAGGGAAAACCGAAAATCTGCATGACATGGACAGTGATGAGCTGATAGTGAATGTTTGGATTTGATGATGCAAGAAATATATTTTGGAAAGAGGATGATGGGTGGAGTGAAAAAGCTGAAGAATGGTAAATCAGCAGGCATAGATGAAATTACTGGTGAAATGTTCAAGAATGGAAGCGAGATTGTGATTGACTGGATTTGGACATTATGTAACAAAGGCTTTGTGAAGGGTATATTTCCGAACGATTGGAGGAGAGCAGTAATGGTACCCTTGTATAAGGGTATGAGAGATAGGTGTAACTATAGGAGAATTAGTTATTGAGCGTTGTAGGGAAGACATATGCTGGTAATTTGGTTGAAAGAGTGCGTCGAGGGATCGGTGGTGAAGAACAAGGTTCATTTAGAAATGATAGAGAGTATGTAGATCAAGTTTTCACATTGAAACAAACTTGGGAAAAAAGAAAAATAGATTGTGTTTAGGTTTTATGAACTTGGAACAGGATTAATAGGGAAGCTTTGTGACAGGTGTTGGTGATATATGGTGATGAAGGTAGGCTTCTGAATGGAATCAAAAGTAAGTTTGTCTATAGTGAGCTAGTGTAAGAATAAATGGAAGTGGAGTGAGGCAGGGATGTGTTACGTCTCAATGGCTATTTAATTTTTATATGGATTGGGTAATGAAAGAATTAGAGGTAGGGGGAGGCTGTTAGACTGATGAAAAAGTGTGTACGGTGCCCAATTGTACGCTGATGATGTGTGGCGAATCTGAAGAAAGCTTGAAAAGATGTGCAAAAGCATTGGTTTGAAAGTATACAAGCGTATATAAGAGTAAGGTGATGTTAGTGGGTGAGGAGAGTTCGCGTTGTGAAATCATGTTGGGTGGTGAGCAATTGGAAAACGTATATATCCGAGTTTAAAAATTTAGATTATATGCTGGATGAAAGGGAACGGGTGATGCAGAATGTAGTAGGAAAGTTATGAATGGTAGAAAGATGGCTGATGAAATTAAATCTTTGGTGAATGTAAATGGAATAATTCGAGTGTGCTAGAGCTCTGCTTGAAGGTTTGTTACCGATGTTAATGCATAGTAGTGAGACTATGGTGTGGAATAAGAGGTATAAATCTAAGGTGCATTCTGTTCACATGGATAAATTAAGGTTCGTGTTAGGTTTGAGAAAAATTGATAAAATGATGAATGAACCTGTTTGGGAGTTTTTTTGGTGTGAAGAAAGGTGTAAATGAGAGATTAAACGAGGGTTTTAAGATTGCTTGGTCATATGGAAAGGATGGATAATAGTCGATTGATTAAGCGAATGTATAGTGGTAAGTGTGCTGGGAATAGACTGGCAGAGAGACGAAAAGTCGGGTTGAGTAAGTAAAGGAATACGAGTTTGGGAGGCGAGAAGAAAGGTGCATAATAGGAATATATATATATATATATATATATAAAATATATATATATATATATATATATATATATATATATATATATATATATATATATATATATATATATATATATATATATATATATATATATATGGGCGTAGGCAGGGGGGGCACTTGCCACCCCCTAAATCTTGGCGAAATAAAAAACTGATGATCCTTATATGTTTGCCAGACGACGTTTTTAAGGATTTATTAGTAGAAAACTGAAGGAGTAATTACTAGTTACTAACGTATTATAAACTTACATTTTTTATAGTTTTAATGTGTTTTCGTTTTCATATTGGCTTGAAGTCAACTAACTAGCTGTGTGCTTTTTTTGACATTATTCTCCGCTGGAACTCTCAGTATGTCGATAGCATTTGGCGGCTGATAAAGCTGCTATAGAGTAATTCCATACCAGTTCAACCAAGCAGTTTTCATGACCCTCTCAGATTTTCCTGAAATTTTGTATATTTGTAAAGCTCAATGAGAGAAGTTCAATGGTATTTGTCTCGATGCTGTAGGTCATTCGGTTGCAGAGTTATGACCTCCTAAAGTTAGGTCAAAATGTGCATTTTTGCTAAACCAGTTAGAGGTCAACATTCAATATCTCCGGAACTATAGCACCTACAGAGTTGCTTCTTGCACAGTTTTGAAGCTCTTAAGTTGGGCAACAATATTTACTCTATGCATATTTACTCTAGGAGGTCAAAAAAAAAGTTGACCTTTCATTGACCTTTGACCTTGAAAAGGTCAAATAATGTATCAACCAATTTTTTTGTAACTTGACTTGATCATTGGTATATATGTATACTTCATTATAAATAAAAATTTATTTTGGGTATTTATGTAGTTTAAGAGTTATAGCCATTTATTTGACCAAAGAAAAGGAGAAAATATGAATTAAGGGAAATTTTAGAGACTGCATAATTTGTTTGTGTCTTATTTGTCTGATATATATATATATATATATATATATATATATATATTCTATATATATATATATATATATATATATATATATATTAATGTAGGATTTATATATAACTATTATATATATATAACTATATATATTGTATTTTTTTTTTTATATATATATATATATATATATATATATATATATATATATATATATATATATATATATATATATATATATATATATATATATATATATATATATATATATATATATATATATATATATCAACCCCTTTTTTGTCAAATAATGTTGTCAATAAGTCTATAAATTTTTCTTTTCTTGGCCATTCTTCGCAACAACCAAAATAACACTTCTCCTGTGGTGGGTTACATTGGAGAAGGGCAAGACAGTGCCTATAGTGAGAAACATAATTTGTATCTATGTTATCCTCAGGAGTATCAGAATTTGTTGAGTCATGTATAAAAATTGTTTCAATTGCTGCCAGGCTAAGTTTCACATTTTGATTAGTACAAACGCAAACAGAATGTGTGCCACTGGCTCCAGGCAATACACATTCTTTTGGTCGAAGCTCTGCAAACTTTGAGAACCCAATCTTTAGTTCTGGATATTTTCCTTTGAAGTTCTCAAATGCTTCTTTCAAATTACAAAGCATGAGGAACTTTGTTTTCTTTCACGACAACCATCAGCTTGTTTTACAGAGACATAGTCTTTCATACCTGGCATTTCTCTACTCACGTCTGGAGAATGATAGAAGTCTGTAACTTTTGCAGCAGTGTTCCTATTTAGATGTTTCCCTAACCGTGGATTCGGTGTGGAGAGTATACCTTTCTCTGTTACTAAATTTTTGGCTTGTCGAACCATGTATTGTGAGCAGTTAAAGGTCTTCATGATTTTATTTCTAGTCCATGATTTTGGAAGGACAGTCAAAATGGTAAGTTTTTCACTTCAGCAAGTTTCCTCACTGTTAAACTTTTCTTTTAGCTGATGGATAAATTCCATTTCTATATTAATTTCTGAATCGCTTCTGGATGACATTCCGGAAGCACCTACTAGTTCAAATGTTCTTTTTAACTTGTCTTTTACTTTCACGAACTTCTTTGTGTATCATTTGCTGTGCGATGCCTTGCATTTTTTCAGTGGTGTCTCATCTAGTTTTGCCAAAGATTCATTGAGACTTTCAATCTGATAATCTGTTACTATTTCAGGATCACTATCATGTGTATGAGGTGATGAATCTAATGTAATGTTTTCACTTAAATTGTCTGACTTTGAAGATGAGGCCTTTGCTAATAACTTGCAGCAGTTTGTACAAATTTTTTTCTGTGTTAAATTTAAATCAGGATTCGTAGAAATTAAATCTTTTGTTACATTACGTTCATTTTTTATTTTTTTAGTGTGACTTTTAA
>JABUQX010002826.1:50000-87719 GCA_015478945.1 Trachelipus rathkii | reverse complement strand
TTTTTCCCAAGGATCTTTTTGTTTCATGTTAAGGCCAAGGATGTTATACATTGTCAACAGGAGATACGAGAGAACCCGTCGAAAAAGAGATAGGAAAGTTAGAATATTTTGAAGAAGGAGATTTGTAGAAGTTGGATTTTTAAAAAATTGAATTTCACAAGTTGAGACAACCCTCATCCCGGAAATTCTACCCACATCAGCAAGAAGTAGAGTCGGAAAGATTATGATGAGAGGGAGAGGCAATTTCTAGAAGTAAAAGAGGAAACAGAATTGATATGAGTTGAGAATGAAGGTTCAAGTCATCAGCATATGGGTGGATAAGTTAGAGGTGCAGGTGAGAGATCATTAATGAAAAGTAGAATAAGTGGAGATAAGACAGAACCCGAGGAACACCACATTATTGACAAAAGAAGAAGAAATCGCCCCATCAAAAACAGCCAACATTGAGTATTTGAAGGAAGAAAGACCATTAAGGTAAGCAAAGAAGGAGGAAACGCCAAAGGAGGGGCTTGGGAGATCAGTTACGCGTGCACCATACTCAGTCCAGAAACCAAATTTGCTTTTTTTTTTTGTGTTTATTTTTTTTTATGTCGAAGTTTGCCACCACGACAAGCAAGCGTCTCCCTGTTAGTTTTTCCCAAGAGGGGAAAAGGAAAACCAATTATTTGGTTTAGATAGGAAGTATATCGCCAGTAGACCTTTGAGCGCGTCCGAAAACGTGTTCTGAGTGATCAGAGATGAGTTTCCAGGATGATCTAAGAACAGGAGAATTGAGAATGTCAAAATCTTAGATAGAAGTACAAGTGAGAGCTAGTTAGGGCGATATTAGAATATTTAGAGCGGCCCTTCCTTTTTCGGAATAGGTTGGCAGTGCGAGCTTCCAACATTGGTGGAAAATGCTAGTATTGAGACAGAGAGAGAGTATAGTTGAACGAGGGCGGGGATAGGACGGAAGCACACTTCCTCAAAACTCGGCGAAGGAATGCCATCTGTGCCACCCGCCTTCCTAAAGTTCATAGATTTCAGGGGCCATGCACCTGATTAAATGAGACTGGTAAAGGCATGGGACACATTAGAGGAGAAGGAAAAGGGGAAGAGGAATGCCAGAATCGTCAGGGTTGAGTTAGATGAAAAATAGGAGTCGAAGAGATTGGCTTTTCAGCTGAAGAATTAGCAACGAATCATCAGACGATAAGAGGAGGAAAGCAATTATACAGAAGTTGTTGAAATGTTTTTGGCAGAAGGCCAGAAAGATTTGTCAGGAGAGAACCAAGGAGGTTAGCGCACTTCATTGATGAAAGCCCTCTTTGCCTCCCTGAAAGAGTATCCCTGCAACGATTCCAACTGAATGAAATTAGCAAGAATGATGGGAGAACAAAAAATTTTCCACCCGATATGCACTCTCTCTAGCCTGAATGGCCAGAGAACAAGCGATGATCAAATCATGGATTATAAGGAGAGAAAGAATTAGTTGAAGAAGAATGAACCTGCTCATCCCATCAAACGATTACAGCTCCCCTCCTTAGATTTTAAATATTTATGACATTCCATACGTGTATTTCTTACTAGGTAGCCAATTTTATCATCGTGCAAACTTGGAAACCTTTACATTTAAGTCCGCTGTCTATGAGGAAAAGCCACGACCTAAGAAATCGTTTCGGACCACAAACATGTCTCCTCATTTCCATTAATAAATACTTTCATTTTCATGATTATTTACTTATATCACTCTATATAATATTAGTATATATGATTATTATTTATTCGGCTAAAAGTATTATATTTCTGGTACCTAATTATTTATTTAATACGAATATTCATTCATAGTAATATTATAAAAAATTCGCATTTCAATGATCCATATCATAAATATATATATAAATAGGCCAGGGATGTACCATGAATCAGTTATTCGAGCCACCGCTACCTATCACCGATATCTTTCGGATTACTATCGTGTACATCCTAATATAATATAAGCACACTAAACACCAAGTTGAAGTAAGGTCACGTCTCTTATTTTTTGATGGTTTTAATCAAATATCAATTAATAATAATAATGGTATCGAGTTTTTTTACAAATTGAGCCATTGGTTAATATGGCAGATACTTCTTACTTTTTGGTGTGAAAAATTATGAGAAACTTTTAGATTCAATAATAAAATCTAGTTTTCGATATAGATACAGTACTAGTTATGTTTTTTCCTCGAGTTTTCTTTTTAACTTAGATATTAGCGTTCTCCAACTTGGGCGCTTTAGCGTAACATTACCATTTGACAGCCATATATAATTATACCAGATTATCACTTTTTAATTGATCAATAGTATTTTTTTTTTTGTAACCATTTCGTGAGAGCGTGTGATGTTGCGTGAGTTTTTAATTTCTGGATTATTCATATTTAGATATTTGCTGTAAATAGGTTTTATCGTTTTAAAATTTGGGTTTTAGCGTACGAATAAAGTTTCCTCATTTCTCCTTTGTTTTTGTTTTTTTGTTGTCAGTTTTTTTTTTTTTGTGATTGCGTGTTCGTGTGCGTGTGCGTGTGTTGCACAGCGTGGCTTTCTTTTGACTTTTACCAACATCAATGGCTTGCACTCTAACTCTGCCTCCATCGAATACTACCTCTCTAACTCTTAACCTAATTTTATGCTCGTGTCTGAGACCCAGATGGCTAAGAATCAATCCTTCAACCCGTTTAATATATCCAACTATAA
This sequence comes from Trachelipus rathkii, assembly GCA_015478945.1. NCBI lineage: Eukaryota > Metazoa > Arthropoda > Malacostraca > Isopoda > Trachelipodidae > Trachelipus > Trachelipus rathkii. The sequence continues at coordinate 85,004 of JABUQX010002826.1, read as the reverse complement.
TCTTATTTTATAATTCCGTTTGAAGTTGGGAGTATGTGCCTATTAAATTATAAAACATTCCGTAAACACGCCTCGAGAATCTCGAATCTCCTAAATTCGATGTTCTGTGGCTTAAAGTCTTTCTTCCTTCTACTACACAATATTCTTATGCTTCTGCTACTGTTCTCCTAACAGAACAGATTTCATGCCTTTTTTGATTACCTACTACTCTTCACGAGACTGTTATATCTTCTGCATCCAAATACTTAGGTCCTACATTAGGGATTTCAATGACACAAGAGCTGAATCTGTTGGGTCCTCTCGTACGATAGGTGGGAGGAAGCCGAATCATTCAGTATTTCAACGATCTGGAGCAACTGATTAAATAACCTACACAATTCCGATCGTCCAACGATGTCCTTAAACACACTGACCTATTTTCACCACTATCCTTCTTCTCTATAAATCAATACCTTCGCTCCTATCGTAAATCTGACACAACCTTATATGCACTTAATTTTAATACTTATCTCCAACATCTCCATCCTGCCCTATGCGGTTTTTCTGGCACTTTTGATCGGGCCGATGGGGGCATTGCGTTGCTTCTACGCTAACTAAATTGGAATGACTGCTGACTCTTAAAACGTTTCAGATTCTGCCGATAAAGTGGAACTGAAATTGTTAATGGGATGAGCAGGTCATTCCTTCTTGGACTAAAACTTTTTCTCCTCAAAATCCAATGTTTCGATCGCGCTTGTTCCCGGCCATTCAGGCTAGAGACAATGCTTTTCGGGTGTCTGGAGGGGAAAATTCTCGTTCTCCTATCACTCTGCCAATTTTCATCGCTCAGAATCGTTGCAGGGATACTCTTCGTCGAGCAAGCGGACTTTCATTAAACGAAAATGCGCTTGGTAACTCCTTGGTTCTCCTACTGACAAATCTCGCTGGCCTCTGCCAAAACATCTCTTAACAATATTTTGTAATTCATCCTTTCCTCCTCTTATTCGCGCTGATGATTGTGTTAATACTCCAACTGAAAAGGCAAATCATCTCTTTTGGCCTCTATTTCCTCTAATCAACCTGACGATTTCGGTATTCCCATCCTCCTCCTCTCCTCTCAGGTTCCATTCCTTTCCCTGTCAGTTCATTGATCGGTGCAGGAGCTCCTGAAACTATGAACGTTAGGAATGCGGGTGGCCCGGATGGCATTCCTTCTCGAGTTTGAGGAAGTTGCTTCCGTGCTGACCCCACCCTCGTTCAACCTATATTCGCTATGCCTCAATACTAGCACTTTCCCTCAGTGTTGGAAAGGCGCATATGTCCAACCTATTCCAAAAAAATCATCCTGCTCTGATCCTCTAACTCTCGCCCTATATTTCTCTCATGTATTGTCTCTATGGTCTTTGAGTTTATGCTCAAACTCTCACTTCTTAGCATCTGGAATCTCTTTCCGTTCTTTCTGATTACCAGTACGTTTTCGGTGCTCGAGATCTACTGCGATAACTTCCTATTTAACAGATTTATGGTTTTTCCGCCCTTAGAACTACGGGGAAAGACTTGTGTGGTGGCGCTTGAGCATATCCAAGGCTTTTGACCGGGATTACGTGTCACTGCTCTCCAAGCTCCCCTCCTTTGAGTTTACTTCTTCCTTTCCTCCTATGTCTAGCTTTCTTTCAAACGCTCAATATCGTCTGTGTTGATGGTGCGACTTCTTCTTTTCTGTCAATAGTGGTGTCCTCAGGGTTCTGTTTTATCTCCTACTTATCCTGCTTTCATTAATATCTTCTCACCTGCACATCTAACTCTATCCTCTCATATGTCGATTGACTTGACCCTTCATTCTTCAACTCATATCAATTCTGCTCCCTCTTTTACTTCTTAGAATTGCCTCTCGTCTATATCTTTCCGATTCTATTTTCTCGCTGATCTGGATAGAATTTCAGGTTGGGTGTCTCAAGCTTGTGAAATTTAATTCTTTAAAAACCCAACTTCTACAAAATCTCTTCTCTCTCTCTAAAGACACTTAACTTTTCTATCCCTTCTCGACTGTTCTCTCGTCTCTCCTGTTGACAATAAAACATCCTTGGCCTAACATAAACAAAAAAATGTCTTGGAAACCTAACATCACAACGGTTGTTAAGGCGGCCTCAAAGAAACTGGGAGTTCTGTTTAGACTGCGAGACTTTTTTTCCCTTCACAGTTACTCAGTTATACAACAAGGGCCTAATCCGCCCTTGTATGGAGTCTGCTCTCATATCTGGGGGGGGCTCAGGTTTCACCCGGCTTTTTGATAGTGTCGAGTCAAAGGGAAAAAGACTTATAAACTGTTCCGTTTTTTCCACTCACTTGAACCTCTATCTTTCCGGCGCGATGTTGGTGTTTATCTCTTTTCTATAGGTACCATAGCGGCAGGTGCTCGAGGGAACTTTCCACTAGCGTGCCACCACCTTTAAGACGTCTTGAAAACCTCAATTCACAGTGGTTGCTAGGGCGGCCTCAAAGAAACTGGGAGTTCTGTTTAGATAGTGTGAGACTATTTTTCCTTTCCCAGTAACTCCACCATACAAGGTCTCATCCTCCCCTTTATGGAGTACTGCTCTCATACTGTGTGGGCGGGCGGCTCTGGTTTCACCCGCTTTTGGATAGGGTCGAGTAACAAAGGCCAAAAGACTAATAAACTATCCTGTCTTTCTAGTTCACTTGACCCTTTATATTTACGCCGATGTTGGTGCTTTATCCCTTTCTATAGGTACTGTAGGGCAAGTGCTCGAGGGAACTATCCACTCGCGTACCACCACCATTACGACGCCCTCGTAGCACAAGTAGTGCTGTGTCGGCACATGAGTTTTGTGTTGATGTTATAACTCCAGACTGTCGCTGCGTGCTCTTTCGTTCCTCCACCTCTGTTTGTTTGAATTCTCTTACATCATCTGTGTTTCCTACTCAATTTGATATTTCCCCTCACTTTAAAGCCTGCTCTGTGCTCATCTGCCGTACGTAATTTGTAGATGGATTTTTGAGGCGTCAACACCCACTCCTTGAATAGGTGTGCCCGTGAGCGGCGATGACAACTGTAAAAAAATAAAGTAAATAAAAGGTTCTAATAAGAATTCCTTAAGCTAGCTGAAACCCCACCAGAATGGCACCGTCCGACGGTGAACCACTTCTTAGAATGCATTAAAATAGCCATAAACGAGGAGCTTGCTCGCTGTGACAAAAAAAAAAAAAATAAATAAAAAAGAGACCAGAAGTGGAAGCCGCCTTATGTGCAACCCCTGGCAACAGCACTGGATAGTGCGATGTGTTCTTTTCAGCAAAATAAACCTACTGAAGATCGAGGATTGGATATGTTTAAGACTTTTGATAAGTTCATGCTGAAATGCAATTGACCATCTTCATTCACCTTCAAAGAATCACACCAGGAACCTCATCGTAAAAACTTAAGAGAGACAGGCATCAAGGAGCAAAGATAAATTCAAATTTGCAGTCTGTGAAAGAGGAGATAGGCTCTACAGAAAAATGAGATGCGGCCTACCTACAAAAGAATCCTTTTATGTTGTGGATGAAAATGGGCCAAGGTTTTCATAATTATCAGTGCTTGCACAAATAATTATCTAGCACTCCTTCATCAGTCGAGAGGAGAGCGATTTATAGTGTATAGTTGGGAATGTAAACACTCCAAAAAGAAACAGTCTCTCGCCAGATACTAGTGAAAGCTTAATGTTTTTGCATCACAATTGTGAATTTTTGAATTTGATATTGAATGATATCTACTTAAAGAGATTTTTATTATGTCATGTTTGAGTAATAGCGTTTTTTTATTTTAACATTTCGGCTGATTAATTGAGGTCTCTTCTTTCATTATTTTTATTCTTTATATTGTAGCTAGTAAAGAATCTTCTTGTAAATATCATGTTAAAACATAAAAAGCTAGTAGCTAAACCTTGTTAATACTTACTGGAAAAATGGAAATGGAATATTTTTTATATAAACACAAACATAAAAAAGTTATAAGGTAAAATTTGCAATTAATTTAGTTATAAAGTACTATTTTTAATTTATAAAAAAAATATTTGGAACCACCACATATGACAATATTAAAGACTAAACATTCTTTGTACACTGAATACATCTTGCGTTGCCTATCTGCGCACGATTTCTATCTATTACTGTGTATTTATATATTAAATAAAGTTTGAGGTATCTGTATCGGTACCTAAAAAAATAGAGTATCGGTATCGTTATCGGCTTTTCTCGTATCGGTACATCCCTAATTTAAATATATAATATATATATATAATATATATAATAATATATATTTAAATATATAATATATATATATATATAATATATAATATATTATATATATATATATATATAAAAATGTTTAGAAAAAGCTGTATAATATCTATATACTATATATTATTGATAATATATAAATACATATATAATTATATATATATATATAGATATTAGATTTATATTTTATTTATATTGAAATTATATTTAAATTTAAAATTAAATTTAAATTAAATTAAATTTAAATTTAAATTTAAATTTAAATTTAAATTTTAAATTTAAATAAATTAAATTTAAATTAAATTTAATTTAAATACGTTTTATATTTATTTAAATAAATTAAATTTAAATTTAAATTAAAATTAAATTTAAATTAATTAATTAAATTTAAATTTAAATTTATATTTATATTTATATTTATATTTATATTTATATTTATATTTATATTTATATTTATATTTATATTTTATATTTATATTATATTATATTTAATTATATTAATAATAATATATATATATATATATAGTATAATATATCAGAAGCTGGCGCGCCTATAACTTTTATGAATGCGCCTGCGCCACACCTATCCGTCGGACCTAGTGCGCCTAGCGCCTATGATATTTTTGTCACATCAGCGCCTATGCGCCTGCAACTTTTCAACGGCCGGTGCCTGTTTGCTAAATTTATTTGCAAAGTAAACTTTAGTGCGATAATAAAAGCATGCTTTTATAAGGAAGAAAAACACATTTATTAATTTTTGTAATAAAACAGAGAAAAGGATAATCAAACAGGAATAAGTTTGTTTCTGCAATTTTGTCTGCCTGAAGTACATAAGAAGTTGAAAAATTTTCAGAGACAATCACAAATTTGGAATTAACTGAAGAGATTCTTTTCCTTAGAAGTTTTATACAAATACCAGTGTTAAAACTTTATATATATATACGTAATATATATATATATATATATATATATATATATATATATATATATATATATATATATAATATATATAATATATATAAAATATATATATAATATATATATATATATATATATATATATATATATATATATATTATATATTATATATATATATATATATATATATATATAATATAACTTATATATATTAATAAATATATATATATATATATATATATATATATATATATATATAATATAGTAATATAATATAGTATATTATATAATATAATATATATATATTATAATATATATATAATATATATATAAAGTTTTACACTAGTTTTTAGAATGATACAAGTTTTCCACGCTTCTAAGTTCTAACTTTGAAGGGTAAAAAAAATGATTGTCTGTTCATAGCGCAACTATAGCACAGAGAATTGCTGTGCGCCTTGGCTTTAAGTCCGCCTTTTTTAATAAATTGTTGCGCTGTTAAGGAGAGCGTGGCCAGGATGCCGTTTCCGTGTAAATCTGAAGTCTAAGTGGCGTCCCGAGAAAACCTATACAGTAATACCCGAAGAGCTAATTCCCAAAAGTTTCTACCCTAACAAAAACACCATTTAAATATGACGACAGAGCTCTGAGATCAGAGACGGTGGCAGTGACAGAAGGGACGAGACGTAAGGAGATAAAAACTCAATTAGGTTAGGCTAATACGACTAACGGCCAATCAAACTTTATGGGGAAAGGTTATGTAAATTTCCGCAAGGTTAGGTATATTTCCGAAAGATTATATGCGGATATGAAAGATTACATATGTGACTAAAAGTTAATGTATGAGGTATCTCTGCTTTTATTACAGCTACTATCATAAACCAAGGATTCAAACGACAAATGAATAAGCGAACTTTGCTATAGTTTTATTTATATATTTACAGATATGAGTAACTCATCTACAGAAATTGAAAAACAGAAAAGCTGTTCGCTGATTCAAATGATGTCCAACAAATACCATCCGAAGTGACACCATGAAATGATGAAGCAAGATGGTGTGAAAAAAAAAAAAAGAATGGGATGAATGATGCAAAACAATAAAGTAATACTCAGCTTGGATTTTAATTGACGACCTTAATATCCCTGAGAGTTTGGTTAACTTTAGTTGCTGAATCCAAGACTGAGAGGGCTAGAGGTTGGCGTTGGCTGGCAATATCTTCAGATGCAGCCAGGAAAATAAACAAAATAAATCTTCTTTACAAAACAAAATGAAGGTTCACTCGGAAATAAAAATGACGAAGTTCTACCAGGAACTAAAAAGATTTCCACCCAAGATTTAAACTTTGATGTTCCACCAGGAACTAAAAGTTTCAACCAGGAACTGAAATGGTTTCCACCCAAGATTTAAACTTTGATGTTCCACCAGGAACTAAAAAGTAAGGAGTTCCAACCGGAACTAAAAGAAGTTTTCGGCCAAAACTTAAAACGATGAAGTTCCACCCAAAACTTAAACCTTTAAGGAGAAGAATCATAAATAAAGAACTTCAATAAATCAATAAATAAATAAATAAAAATGAATAAATAAATAAATAATAAAATAAGGAATGGGAAATAATAAAGGTTTATCATGATATTTCATAACAAGTATGAAAATGAAACATACCTATCGAAGTAGGGTGTGTACTTTCCACACTCAGGAAAGTAGAAAAACAGAAAGATCTGATCTGACTTCGGATCTGATAAGGATTCCTCTCTGTATAAAGGGAAAAGTTCATTAGCGTTGCATACGTTGGGAACAGGAAAATCATATCAGTATGACAGGTATTGCAATACGAATACTTTAAGGTATGTTGAGGATACAACTCACGGTTTATGAGGGAATTCAAGTTGTTCGTATTAGGGAGAATATCTGAGATTAAATCTCCCACAGATGGACACAAATCAAAATAATAAGAAAAACCTGAAACTACTTATTAGTAGAAAAACTTTCCTGAAACTTTATATAATTCCTAAAAAAGATAATTAATGCAGATGGGAGAAATAATAATTAGGTCAAAAGTTATACATATAAAACATATATAGAAATACCCCAATGTATATACATTAGGGTGGGTCATATTTGAGCAGTGGAGTGGCATAGAGCTGTCCCTTACATCCCCCCGCACTAAATTTACGCCCCCACTACCTTTTCTTAGATCTTTCGAAAGATCTGAGGAGCGCAAATCGGGAATAAGTGGCGGAGATGCGAGGGATGACCCGTATAACTTTAGAACTTTAAACCGTGGGTTTACAAGGGAAGAGAGAAGAGAGGAATCGGATGTGTCTTGCATCATATTTCTAAAACATCCCAATGAAATTCGGGTTGATGTCAAGGGATTGACCTACAAGTATTGAGAAGATCTGGAAGTTAGTTCTCGAAGATTCTATCGTTCGGCTATTGAGATCGATGATGACGAAGGTCTAGGAGAATGTTGTCTTCATCATCCACTGCTACCCTTATTGCTTGTAATAACGATCGCTGTTGGTGCTCTGGGAAGGAACGATAATGCAACCTCTCCAGCGTTATTCTTAACTCATGAGAGGCAAGTCGCTGCAGTTCGGGTAAAACATGAGCCACCTGCTGAGACGGAGCGGGAGCTGGGCTGTAATGGTAAGCAGGGTAAGCTGGATGATAATGATTAGGGGAATACTCGGGCAGATGTGACATCGACAAATTCTGGTCTTGTTGCAGTGGAGTATTTCTGTCCCATGACCTAGGCTGTATTTGTCCAGAGGTAGTGGTTGACGAAGTTGACGAAAGCACGACTTGTAAACGCTGCTGTGAGCTATAACTACTGTCGGTAGAAAGTTGTATCTGAGAGCGTTGTAAAAGAGGGGCCTCACCCAAACGACGTTCGATGGCGGTAGGTGTTCGGGAGGTTGATGGTGATGGTCCAGAAAGTTCAGGAAATTCCCTCTCGATGATTACCGAGCGGAGAATTCTATCAGTTTGATCACTATCTTGGTGTGATGTTGAAGGTGAAGTCAGATTTTCTTGTTCTTGTTCAGATGTTGATGGTGAAGGTGCAGTAAGAGGGTCTTGTTCATATTTGATCTTGAAGAATCCATTATATTTTTTCATAAATTGTTCTAGAAAGATCTGGCTAACATGCAATCCATCCGTAAGTAATGGAGAATCCAAGAACAATTGTTGTTTCTTGATGTATTTGGCGTGTGGAGTCACACGGTAATTCCCATGTTTGTATGGACCATAGTAGTGATTTGCTACATGGCTACCCCTGAGACAAATCTTGTCACGCCAGGTGTAGGAAGGATAGGCTAAGTTTTCAAAAGCAGTGAAAGCCTTGATGGAATGTGCTCTCATCACTATCGGTGAAAGGGAGGCATCTTCTTTGAGGTGATCAGCAAATGCGGGTCCCCATGCTCTGGTTATCCTTTTTTGGTTGAACCTATACATATCTTGTACAGGTGGTATGACGAGATACACACGAACTCTGGAGTTCTTCCTACCGGCTAGGTGAGTGATCTGATCCATGATTGCTGGTACCCCCTCGACGGAGAATTCATGAAGTGGCCCAAAAACTGTGGTTTCTCGTTCACCGTTGGAGATAGTTTTTCGTTGCCAGGCGAGGGGTGTGAGTGCCCAAATCATCAGAAAATCAATATGTCTCGTCATTAATGCCTTCACGCGGTCTATACATTTGGGCAGAGGGCGTCCGGAACTACAGTCAGTGGTAACAGTAAGATCATATTTCTCTGAGAAGTCGCCGATTCTGCTGGAAAATATTCACTTGGCTGGCTCCAATTACCAATAAATGTGGCATCTCGACAGTATAACTGTAGGGAGGAGAAATATGTCGCTTTAGTTCTGCATCATGTGAGTGTAAATGTTACAATAATTTATGGTCATCTTGCTCCAAAATTTACATTTAATTTACATCCTAGCTAAAGTGAATATATTTCCTGTCTGAAGGACCAATTTATTAATATTCACTGTAATATTAACAAGCAAACAACGAGCAAGTCCATATAGTATATTACATGACCATTTTTATCGATATTTTTCAGGTAAAATCAGAATAGTTAAAAAATTCCATAGTGTCTGATTAAATTGTTTTTACATTTTACATTTTATTTCTGAATTTTGAATTTTATTAAAATTGAAAACGCTTTATAAATTTCTGAATGTTTTTAAATTATCCTTAGTAAAACAGTATAATGAAATGAAAATTTTTTTGAATATTTAGATTTTTAGATTTAGAATAAAGTATTACATTCTTTAAGAACAATATATTACTTATATTTTCTCCCTAAAATAATTGAATTTTGAAATGATTTAAATAATTTTTTAAATGAATGACAACCCTAGCTAAATAAAATGAAAAAATTAGTTGTGTTGAATTACTCTAAGTACTATTTGCAAAAATTAGTAGTGTGAACAATGAATTCGAATTGCTGGTAAACCTTTATATACAGAATTAAAAGAATAAAAAGAATAATAGATAAACGACGGAAAGTTTACGTAGGAGACAACTCCCAAATATGTGCATAAAAATTAAAATATATTATATTACAAATATAGAATATAGACCAGCAATTCAATTCATAAAGAAAGTGAGAGGCAGGTTTTCAGTGAGGCTGTGACAACTATACAAGTGTAAACACTGTTGTTTATAAACTAATGTAAATGTTTAAAAAAAAAAAAAGAAAATGAAATTTGCTCCATTGGCTCTGATTCCGGTACTGTATTTAATCTTTCCTTCTTTTATTTTATTAACTATGCTGATTTTAATCTTCCTCAGGTCTGGCTTGCTTTAGAGAAGAGAACAACAAAGGAATAGTACAAGAAAAGACAGAAAAGAGGGGAAGAAACAAGGCAGAGACAGAGATTACAAGAGGAAGAGAGAGAGAGAGGAACTGCGTTGGTTAGGCGCACAAGGCGACAGGCGAATATGCATTTTCTCTTTCCTCTGCTAACTGATTATTAACCATTGTTAGATCACCATTCTGTAGTTCGTGTTTTTAACCACCGTAAAAGTCAGAATTGGAGATCATTGCTGTTGTTTTTCTGGGTCCCTCTACTACTATTCTGTTTCGGTTCCTACTATCTTTGTTTCATTCACTGATTTCTACAGAAAATGAAATCGTATTTGCAGATATACGATGGGCTAAGACAATCCACCATCTGAGTTTATCGGCATCAGATAGTTGTAATGTATGCCTGCTAAGCACTTTAAACAGCAAACCTGGTTTGAAAAATGGCTTCCGTAGACGATCGGATGATTGTCATTGTAGTAAACGAAGACAGATAACTTGAAGAGTTCACAAAAAGCATTAATGACTTCTGGAATGGGCATTTGACCCGGAAGCTGAAGGAGACGCAGTTGCTTTAGGATATGTCTGCCCTGTAACCGATATTTTTGAGAGTGTTTTTGGAGTTCATCGATAATAATCTTCCGAAGTTCTAAATGATGATCAACAGTGGTGTACCGATGAACAGAAAAACACTTAAACAGTGAATCGCCCCCACCCGCTACCTCGATCACAGAAAAACCTTCTGGTATGTAGTCGACTGAAGGATTAACGGTATGATCATCAGAATCTGGAGGAGAGTCAGAGTTGGGAGTAATCGGTGAGCGAGAAAGGGCATCGGCTACAACATTGTTTACCAGATGACGAATTTCGAATCGAATCGTTTCAGTTCCTCCATGGTGCTGCTAGTCGGACGCAATCATAGACTCATATTTGCAGATATATCAGAGCATGGATCAGAATATGTGAACTTACTCCACGCTAGAACGGTCTCAACGACTACGCCCATCTGTATTAAGCCTGTTAGCTCCTGTATCTATGACTCCGTAATTCCTCTGAGCACCATTAAAGGTCATAGATATGAAAGCTATTGGTTTGCTTCATCTTGTTGAATCTGAGAGAGACACGCCCCGGCGCCAATGTCGGAGGCGTCGACATGAAGTTCCATGGGTGAAGCGTGGGAGTCATAATCTGGAAAACCTAGCAAACAGGGGTTAACCAGGGCCCTCTTGAGTTCCTCAAATGCCTGTTGGCACTCGGGGGTCCATTGGACGGTTTTACCGCCTGTCTGGCAGGATAGTGGTTTACTGATCTGGGAGCAGTTAGGAATGTGGCGTCGATAAAAATTCACCATTCCTAAGAATTGACGGAGGTGTTTCACAGTGGTGGGTACTGGAAACTCCAATGCTCCCTGTATATTTTTCTGCAATGGTAAAATACCTCTACTGGAAATGCAATGGCCTAAAAACTCCACCTCAGTTCGACATAAGCGAGTCTTGCTGGGTTTCAGCTTGTAGCCATTTTTTTCTAAAGCAGATAGAACTCGATCCAAGGTGATGAGATGGTCTTCAAAAGTTTTACTTTGAATAATGATATCATCTATATAAACCCATCACCTTAGACCACGGCAACCCGGTAAGCGCAAGCATCATCCCACGCTGAAACGTAGCTGGTCCGTTCTTCACCCCGAACGCATCTTCAGATACTCGTATTGAGCGAACGGCGTGGAAAATGCCGTTTTCTCAACACTGTTTGGTTCCATCGATACCTGATAATACCCTTTAACAAGGTCAATAGTAGAAAAACAGAAAGATCTGATCTGACTTCGGATCTGATAAGGATTCCTCTCTGTATAAAGGGAAAAGTTCATTAGCGTTGCATACGTTGGGAACAGGAAAATCATATCAGTATGACAGGTATTGCAATACGAATACTATGTTGAGGATACAACTCACGGTTTATGAGGGAATTCAAGTTGTTCGTATTAGGGAGAATATCTGAGATTAAATCTCCCACAGATGGACACAAATCAAAATAATAAGAAAAACCTGAAACTACTTATTAGTAGAAAAACTTTCCTGAAACTTTATATAATTCCTAAAGAAGATAATTAATGCAGATGGGAGAAATAATAATTAGGTCAAAAGTTATGACACTTTAAAAAATAGAAATACCCCAATGTATATACATTAGGGTGGGTCATATTTGAGCAGTGGTAGAGCCTATGCGCCTAAGCGCCTTTGCGCCTACGAATTTGATAGTGCGCCATAGGCGCTAGGCGCAACGCCCAGCTCTGATATATATATAATATATATTAAATATATCTTTTTTGTGCCAATCCTGCTCTAGAATTTAGACCTGGTGATAAATAAAATTTCCACAGTGATAAAAATCAATAAGTAGCAAGGCGTCTACAAATACACAAAGTTTACAACTCACCAATGGTCTCCTTGTTGATCGGTATATCCAAGTGACATAAAGAAAAAATTCTTTTGTTACTAAGTATTCTGTTGATACTTATTATGAATTATTACTATATACAATTATTTTTGGTACCAACACTCTTAAGTAACTAACCCACGCACAAAATAGGATGTCAGTCTCTGAAGGTGCACCCTCTCTACTGACTAAGTTACTTGATTACTTCCGCACTTATTCACAAGCACTAGAGACCAAATGTTCTCTTAACACGATTACGTTACATTTATATACAATTACTGTAAATGAAAAATAACACAATATAATAAACGAATAACAAGTGAACCCGTGGTTTGTTTCTACTGTCGACTGGGTCGACACCATAACTCAGGAAAGCCACATAAGTCCTTCTGTTTCACAACTTCTTCTTTCATACTTCTCTTCACACAAGGAAAGGACACAATAGGACATCTCTCACAGACAAACCTAAGAAAAGAAACAGACACAAAACTTATCATACAGGGTACTATTATTATTATTATTATTATTATTATTATTATTATTATTATTATTATTAGTTATTATTCTGCACCAAAAAAAAAAAAACAACCAAGCACACCACCAGCACAACTACTACACAACTACTACCACAGGCACAAACAAACCTCTACCTGTTACCACTAACACTACTCTAAACTACTACTTCTCCATACCTACATACATACACTAAAACTACTTCACTCTGGATCAGACAAGTCTGAATCCCGATAATACCCATACCTCATCAATAAACTCCTACCACTTTCTAACACTTCCCCTTCACTCTCATCACTAGACAAATACTCTTCAACTCTCTCCATCCAAGCACTATATCTCTCACCTTTTCTACGTCTCATCCACTCTTTTACTGTAGCACTACGCTCAACTTTTTTACTTTTCTTTGCCACTTTTACCTTCTTTACTTTTGCTCTCACTCCACCTTTTTCTACACTCACTCCTGTACACTGTTTCACTACTTCTGAATCACTACACTTCTCTTCCACATCTACAACACTCCCTTCTTTCTTCACAGTTTTCTTTTCATCATCTCCCTTCTCACACGTCCACACTTTTACCAGAACCACTACTTTCTCCCATACTCTCTTCATCGTCCGTATCACTCCTGTTCTTAAAAGGATTTCCACCCAAGACCGCACACATACTATCGAATTCCTCATCACCACTACTCTTATAAATACTCTTACCTCTTCCCATTCCACCATACCTATGACCATCACCTACTTTTACTTGTACTTGTTTTGGCTTTTCTACTTGTCTTCCAACACTACCCCTTTTACTACTTACTATATTACTCGCTACTTCTACTTTATTCACACCACTTGTAACTCCCTTCTCCTTAACACACAACTCACTATAATCTCCATACACATCACAATCTCTCCACAAATGGTTATCCAATCTACACAAGTCACATCTCTTTCTCCTCCACACACACACTCCACTATTTCTCCTTACTCTTTCACCATAGAAAATCATGTCATAAACAACATTATTACTACCACCTGTGTTACTACCTTCTACATTACCTACTACCCTACCTCTACCAACACCACCAACACTACCATAACCTCTTCCCCTACGATCACCACCAGACACGCCTCTATCTCTCGACGGACATTTATACGCATAATGGTATTTAGACCTACATATGTTACACTCACTCACTTTACCTTAACATAAACAAAAAAATGTCTTGGAAACCTCACATCACAACGGTTGCTAGGGCGGCCTCAAAGAAACTGGGAGTTCTGTTTAGACTGCGAGACTTTTTTTCTTCTTCTTCTCAGTTACTCCAGCTATACAAGGGCCTCATCCGCCCTTGTATGGAGTACTGCTCTCATATCTGGGGGGGCTCTGGTTTCACCCGGCTTTTGGACAAGGTCGAGTCAAAGGCCAAAAGATTTATAAACTGTTCCGTACTTTCCACTTCACTTGACCCTCTATCTTTTCGGCGCGATGTTGGTGCTTTATGCTCTTTTCTATAGTACCGCCAGCGGCAGGTGCTCGAATGAACTTGTCACTCGCGTGTACCACCACCTTTACGACCCCTCGTAGCCACAAGGGTGCGTGTCTGGCATGATTTGTGTGGATATGGTAAACCCAGGTAGTCGCTGCGGGCTTCCTTCTTTCCTGCCACCTCTGTTCTGTGGAATTCCCTTCCGAATCTTTCTTGTTTCCTGCTGAATGTTAATCTCCGCTCACTTCAAAGGCCTGCGTCTGTGCTCACCTGCGTAATTTGCGTTTTGGTGAGCTTCTGAAGCAGGAAACACCCCCACCTTTAAAAGGCGCCTTGCCCGGGAGTGGCGGTGACAAATGAAAAAAAAAAAAAAAAAAAAAAAAAAAGTGAGAGCTATAGGGCGAAGTTTGAAAGAATCAGAGGGGCTTCCTTTTTCGGAATAGGTTGACATGTGCTTGCTTCCAACATGAGGGGGGGGGGGGGGGGTGGGGGGTGGGGAGGGTGGGAAAGTGCTGAGTGATTAAGACATAGAGGAATATAGTTGAATGAGGGGTTGGTTGTCAGCACGTAAGCACATTCCCTCAAACTCGGGGAGGAAACCCTGTGTTAAACATTACTAAACTGAATAATAAACCTAGTAAATATAAACACATTTTGAGCATTGAGAAGAGCGTTTAGGAAATTTTGAAAAAAAAAGTTTATCTCTTATCGAAATTGAAATCTAATACAATTTTAAAATCTGATAAGAAATATATTTTATAAAACTCGTAAATTAAGTTAACGGTTAACGAATGTAGGGCAAAATTTTAACTCGCTAATAGTCCATTACTTCTTTTCAAAAATTAACGAAAGCGTTAAAAGTTAACGAGTTAATTAACGGATTAACGCATTAATGCCCAACCTTGTGTATATATTATATATATAATAATATATATATATAATATATATATATTATTATATATATATATATAATATATATATATATATATATATATATATATACTATATATATATTCTATATCTATTTCTATATATATATATATAGTAAAAGAAAATTATTGTATAATTGTCATTTTATTTAAATGGAGACATAAATTACATATCAGGGATAAAATAAACACATTATTTTATTTTTGATGCAGGAATATTTGAAGTGCTCATTTTGATGATATATGATGATGCAGCTATCTTCATTACTTTAAAAGTTTTCGAAGAGTAGAATAAACTTTTCTACACCCAGACAAGCTTCTGAAGCCAGAATTCGAATCATTTTTGAGAGATTATAAAGGATACACTATAAAATGCTACTTCACGCAGGTACTTATGCATTTTAAATATCTTATCTCATTATCTGTTTAAATAAAAGCCAACAAGTGTATTAATTATAATTTATTAACCTCTAGATATGTATATTTTTCAGCCTATTGTTATTGGCAATAGCTCACATTTAGAGCCCCCTAAAAGGGAAAAACAATTTTTGATCTCTCCTCCTGCTTCTCCTCCTGTTGGTTGGGAACCCATGCCAGAAGCACAACCTATAATCAACTATGATCTCCTTAGTGCAGTTGCAGGATTAGCTCCAGGTGAACTGTTAGCTCAATATGTTTTTGCATCCATAATATATCTCTTTATAGTATGAATTTTAATCTAATTGCATTCATCTGAAAATTATAAATGAATGTAATTTTTAAATTTGATTGTCTAACTTAAAATATATGAAAATTATTAGTTATTACCAGTTTACAAGTATAATTTATATGAAATTACACTAGTATCAAGACTTGGCCCAAAGAGGTTCATATTTACATTTAAAATTGTTAAGTTCCTTCCAACATAGTGTAAGAAAGTACTGTACTGTTTTTTGTAAAATCAAAGTGGGATATTATTATTATGATTATTATTATTATTATTATTTTATTATTATTATTATTATTATTATTATTATTATTATTATTATTATTATTATTATTATTATTATTATTATTATTATTATTATTATTATTATATTATTATTAATATTATTATTATTAAAGAAATTTACATTGGCTTATATTTTTATTGGAGTTTTACGTTAGATTTTCAATAATTTAAAAAGCTTTTGCTATTGTACATTCAATTGCCTTAAAATTATTTTTAAAAATCATTATTATTTTAATAAGTACTTCATATTCACATTCATTTTCCATTTTTCAATTTTCTTTCTAGCACGTTTCATCCATAAACATGTTAGTTAAATAAATTAGACGTGCTTCAGAGGTATATTAAAAATTTGCTGGGAGGATATAGGGTTAGGAAATTATGCATTTCAGAAAATATTAGATTCTTGGATTTTGCAGTGAATTTCTGGATGGGAAGATCTCTTTGCAAAAGAGTCATAAGGGTGATGAGCTTTTCAGCACCAGTTTGGAGACTTGTCTGTTTGTAAACTTCGTAAGTTTAGGGGTGAAGACCTATATCATGGTACTGATAGTTATGTAGATGAAGGTGATGGTAATGGTGGCAGTATAGATAAAACCAAGGTTGCTATGGGCTTAAGTAAAGATGATAGTAATACAAGTAAGAGCAAATAAATGCTTCTGCACAAATGCTTATGTAGCGTTAATGATAAAAAAAGATGAACTGATAGTTATATCATAAAGGAAAATCTAGACATTATTTGTATATTTGAAAAATGGTTAATGAGGCATTTTATGTGGACTCCATTCAGGAATATGAAATAGATGGATATTCAATTTATTTATACTAGCATAGAAGAAGGAATGGTTGAGGCATAGCACTTTATATTAAATACAATATTCAATCTGTGTTAGTGACTGACATTAAAATTAATCATGATGCTGAATTTGTGTGGGCAGATATCCTTATGCACAATTAATTGTACAAAATAAGAGGCATTTTATAGACCTGATCAAAGTCCAGAAACAAATGTAGAAATGGTGAAAGAAATTGAGACAGTATGTCGAAAGAAAAAGGCATTGTCATAATGAAAGATTTTTATTTTCCTAACATTGAGTGAGATTCCTTTACTTGTTTGGATCATATAAGTTCTGTATTTATAAACTGTATACTAAAACTGTTTCAAGTCGGGTGGTCCATGAACTTGCTAGACATACAGCCCTTTTGATTTAGTATTAACAAATGATGATAGTGTAATGTCAGAGTGAAGGAGAATTATATAATTACACTTAACTTGGATGCATTATCTGAGCTAAATTGCAAGTTAATAAGAAGAGAATTGTTGATTTCAGAAATGGTGTATAATATAATTGACGAGAATAACGTGTTAAAGGTCTTAATTGTTTTATGTGTGTGTGTGTGTGTTTCAAAAGAGAGAACTAGTTGGTGGAATAAAGAGATAAGAGAGAAAATCAATGAAAACAATAGATGATGTAAAATATTCAAGGGTTGTAGTAGTAGGAAGACTTAGAAAATTATAGCAAAATTAGAAGCAAACTTAGTCAGTTAATAAGAAAGTCGAAGAGAATGGCAAATATTAATTTAGCAAGGAATAGTAATAAGGACCTGATAAAGTTTTTAAGCTTTTGTAAATTTAGAAGTAAGAATAGGACAATTGGTCCCATTAAAATTGATGAAAATTTTGCAAGTTCAGATACGAAATTGGTTCACATTTTCAATGCTTATTTTGCATCAGTCTTTTCTGAGGAAAGATTGGACAATAGTTTAGAGACTAATAATAGTTCCAGTATGCATGTAATAAATAGGCTTATAGGCTTACAGAATTTAAATTTGAGGCAAAAGATGCTCAATCTTTACAGCACCACATTCACCCAAGGAAAGCTGCATGTCCTGATGGTTTATATGGTAGAGTGTCAAAGGAGGGTAGTAGCAGCATTGCAAAGGCACTGTACTTGATTTTTAAGCAGTCTATAACATTTTGTGAGGTACCTGTGTATTGGAAAATCATTAACATCATGCCAATTTACGAAAAAGTTAGTAAGGAAGATTTTGGAAATTACAGGCCAGTTACCTTAATTAACATCTCTGGTTGGATTGTAAAAGTTTTGAAAAATTACTGAGTCATATAGAGAAACATTTTAATGATTACAAGATACTTTATGGTTTCCACCATGGTTTTAGAAAGGGTAGATTGTGTCAGACAAACCTTTAAGAATTTATGGAATATATTACTAACTGCATTGACCGAGGACATCCAGTTGATGTATATTTAGTAGTGATGTACTGAGTCTGAGTCCTGGACTTGGAAATTTGGCTAATTTTAGTGAACTCTGAGAGTTTAATTCAACAATTATAAGCAACAAGTTATTGAAATATTTTTAGAACTTTTTATCTTGCCATTATTTTTGAAAATTATGTACCCCATACTTTTATAAATTTAATGTGCACAGAACCAATGAGGATAATGGCATGTAATTTGACTGGTGCATAGTCGTATTCTACTATATTACAGGTGTACTTTATGAAAGAGCTTCAAATAATTTAACTTTTGTAGGAAAATAAAAATGTAAATTTTTAGAAGTCTCAAGCAAGAATATTTTATAAATTAACAGTCACAGAATAATTAAAATATTTGCTGTATTTAATAAAAATATATATTGTAGATAAGCTTATTATAATACATAATATATACGACGACACCTTTGGTTTGCCCCTGGAGATTTGTTATACTTTTTGGGCCACTGGTCTTTTTGGCCGTACTCATTATTTGGGAGCCTATATGTTTGGCACGCTACGTGTCTCTTTGCTCTAAGCCAGTGATTTTCGTGGCACCTTTCGCAGCAGGGTGCGCACCCGGTTTGCGTAACAGAACAGGTTGTAACGTATTGCAATTGAAAGGAGTGCAATATATATATGATCATCAAACGCACTCTTTTCCGCGCGGAATCATTTTAATTCGAGGATAGGGCCTTTTGTTTAGTATTCTGACATTGTTCCTGCGGAGAGGTGTTTAGCCTCCAAAATTGCCTCTGGGGTGTGTGCTTGGTTGGCTGGTGTTATACACTGATTTGCAGCGTCTTCCTCGGCATGTTTCTACATAGTGGATTCCTATATTGGCCCACCCGGGTCATTATATAAGAGAAGATATAGTTGGTTTCTTGTGGGTTTCTGTATATATTTTGCTGTGTGTAGGAGTTCTGCGATTTGTGTGTAGCGGTGGGTCATTTTTTTGCGGAGCGGGTCTTTTACCAGCCTCATCGTTATGTCGTATATTATTATGGCACCGAGTGAGGTAAAGTGTATTTGTGGCCGTCTTTTGCTCATTGTGGTGGTTAGGCGGAGGTGTGGTTTTCTGTGAGTGTGTGTGGGTTTTATTCATACCTTCTCGTGTGTTGGACCCTTTGTGCTTTCGCCATCTCATTCCCTATACAGAACACTGGGAAATTATTTCAATCAATACCATATGGCGCAGAATCGGTCCTTTTTGTGCTGGGCTTTAGGGTGCTATTTAGATAGTGTGTATAGCTCTGTATGTTGGTAGGGTGGTTGTTTGCCCTGGCTATCGTCTCCTGGACCCAGCTTATCAGGATAGGTGATGGGATAACGACTCATGTGGAGTATGGCCTGCTCCGAACGCTCCACTCTCGATTTAGTATGGGTAAACGAATACGTGCTGAGCGGTGTACGTAGAAGGGTAGATCTGGGTTATAGTGTGGTGTGAGTCTGTAGGTTGTAGTTTGGATGAGGGGTGCCGAATGGATTTAGATGATTAGACTGGTGGAGGGTTACCGGAGCGCTCGACTGCCACTGTGCTAAATGGTATGGCTGCTCAGATGAGTGATGGTGAAGAGTGCGCACCGATGAGTTAGTCGCATGAGGATAGCACGATAACAATAAAGCGAAGTGTGGGAGTGAGCACATTAGTGAGTGGCTGATTACGTCCGAGCTGGGTAGTGTGCCAGTGTATTGAGCTTTCGACGGCTATGTTAGTTCGTGTTCATCTCACTCGGGATAGTCATGAAGTCTAATTGCTTCAGGATTCTCGGTTTGGACGAACTGTGGACTCCGGGATAATATTTGGTGTGATCTCAGAAAATGCGCGTTGTTCCAGAGCTGGGTAGGGATTGTCTGATTCTGAATGAGGATAGATAAAATCGAGCTTTGGCATAGATATATCTTCTGCCTTTAGCTACTATGACATTGATCCAGCCGTTACACTTGTTACCTATGAGGAAGACTCTAAGAGTTAACACCTCCGATTCTAGCCCTGGTGTCAACACAGGCTCTAATTGAATCCGATAATACAGCTAAGCATTACTACTGTACAGCTTTGATACTTTTTGATGCCTACTTATGATACGCCAAATTGGGGATGCTCATCCATTCTGATGGCGCCTGATGATTGTTGAAATACTGATATTGATGTGCTTGTGTTGAAAATACTAGCTGTGATGTTTTCATCGGCTTGAGTTGCCAGTGTGTGTGGTTTGGCTCATATTTGATGATTCTGACTCTGGTGTATTTAGGGGATCATCTGTATGCTAGTGGTGATTTATTAAGTTGGTAGATATAATAATCAGATGTTGGTTTGACTATGTAATGTGCCTTATCTGGTGATCTACGGGATAGGATTAAGCCTCGTAGGGGCTCAGCGTGTGAGACCTTTGCGCAAGTGAAGCATACAGGAGGGCAACCGAAAGATAATGAGTGCGGCAAGAGATATAGGCAAGAGAGTGATGTCACGTGTGGATAGAGTGGAGGGCGTGCGATATTGACTACGCGTACTTGAATATAGAGCTGAGACGGGCAGTGTGTGATATAGACGCAGATATATATTTTCTAGTCGTATTTGGTATTT
The DNA here is from genome assembly GCA_015478945.1 of Trachelipus rathkii. Taxonomy (NCBI): domain Eukaryota; kingdom Metazoa; phylum Arthropoda; class Malacostraca; order Isopoda; family Trachelipodidae; genus Trachelipus; species Trachelipus rathkii. The sequence continues at coordinate 63,789 of JABUQX010002826.1, read as the reverse complement.
GGTGTGAGAGATGTGGTTCTGCATTCCTATATATATATAATAATATAGAAGGTTTAATTTTTTATGCGATGAAAAGGAAGAGCTAGTGTGTGATAATAGATGTTATAAATTTTTATAGTGTGTGTTTTTTATATAGTGACTTTTTATATAAGTATAAATTCAAAAAACAAAATTTTATTATTAAAGGAATGATAAATAAAATTGCTTAAAATATAATGGTGAATTAGACTACGAAATGAGCCCTGTGTGATAATAATATATGAACATATTTTTTGTGTACATAAGTGTGTGTGTCTTACGAGTTTTGTGAAGCTACTTGTTAATGGTTAGACATTAGTTGTAATGTGATACGATTTTTTGTTTTACATGTATATAAAACTTTTGTAGTTAATAAATTGGTTGATATATTAAACTGAAGTCTTTGTGGTATTAGAATTCAGTATTAAATATTTCTACTAAGTATATATATAGAGATTGAATTTATATCTTTTCTGATTGTCATAATTGTTGCTTTACATAGATATTGAATGTAATGTGGTCCTTCGTTGGAGGTGTGTGATCAAGGAGTGACATGGGTCGCATCTTTGCAAACACTTTTGAGGGTAGAAAAGGAAAATCCCTTTAGTGGTGCTCTTTATACAATCTGCATGGGTGTGCCTTTCTGCCTTTATGGCTCTGGAGATAGTGAGATTTTTTGATATATATACTGATTCTCATATATATATATAATTATCTCGTTAACCAATGTGTGGACTCGAAAATTTTGTACAAAACGTAGTATATCAATCATAAGGTGTGTCACCGATTCACTAAAGGGATTTTTAGGGGTCGCGGAAAGTCATATTTTGTACTTTAATGACGTGCATTTTAACCTGCTCTTCTGTTCTCTGCTGTTGGAAATTGCAATTTCAGCGTTCTGTGCTACTTCCTCGTTTTAAAAATCAATAAATTAATTTTTTGTATTTGATGATTCTTTTCAAAATGTGTGTAGTTTAATTCACTGTTATTTTAAAGCTATTGTAGTTTTTTAGATGGTTTATATTATTTAACGTCCTATTTTATGCATTTCTTATTGAGCTCAGATATGTATAGCCTATAAACCAAGAGTTTTGGGTTTATTATTATATTATATTGCTAGAAAATTTTATTAAAACTTTTATATATCCAGTTTTAGGATAAAATACGGTTTTTCATTTTAGTTTATCTAGAATATGTGGTAGAGGCAGATAGAGTTTTTAATGATATTGGTATTCTACAGATTTTTAGCTAACATGATATTTTACGTATAGATCTTCACCTCTCAACATACTCATTATTTTAACTCTAATTGAATATGAAATAGGCACCATATGACTCCAACTAGAATGGAATTACAGGGGCTGACAGGCGCTAACATCGTTTTTACATCAGCTACAGCTTTGCATAATTATATAAATAGCCGTGGCTCAGGTATAATGTTATCTAAGACTGATCTCACAGATTTTGCTAAGTGTTTGCAGAAGATTAAGGTGTAAACAGGTAAAATACGTTTTTTGCCTCTATAAAAGGAAATAAATGACCTCCTGATAGAGGTGATGTGCCCCGATAATATATAGATACTGATGGAACGTCAATTGACTTTTCACACTTATGACGCAAGTTACATATTGTAACTAGATAACTCTATGAGGCATAAATCTTCAGAATATAATACTATTATACTAGGATGTTTATGTTTTCTCGCTCTCATTCATCATATATATAAAGATATACAATGATGTTCAGTATCTGTCAATTTCAATGAGGTTGAGGATACCTAATAGATAGATCAACTACGTGTGGGTGAGGTGGTGTTAGAAGGGAGTGATCTATAAGGAAGAATTTCTATGTATATAGTGCCTTTTCAATATAATTATAGATTTTGTTAGAGTGAAATGTTATGGGTATTACTCATAGCTGGAACAGGATCTGCTTAGATTTAAATATAGGCGTATAAATTAGCTATTTGTGATTATATTTGCGTGTATTCTTTCGAATTGGTAGCATTTAATATCTGTTCCTGACATTTTATTCATTATTGTTATTACTATTAGTTATTTAGGTAATTTATAGTGTAAAGGCTCTTGTGTGATATGAGATCTATTGAGAGATAGTGTTGGTGCTTGTGTTGTACTCTGTCATATCTCATATACTCACAAGTACATCATAATAAGAGTATAAGGCTAGTAGCATTCAAGATGTACTAACAAATGAGGTTTTTAATAAAGAAGAGAAAGTTCTATGAGGTGGACTTTTTATACGATTCAGGGAGTGAGTTCTTCATCGACTCCACATATCTATCTCACTATTCATTCTGTAGGTATTTTCGTTTAGGGAAACTTAGGGATATTGATAATCGATAATTCTTGAGTGATTAATTATCTTCGTGCTCTATCTAACTTTTCACCTTAATCGGGTTTTTGCTCTTGTAGTCAATTGAGTAGACTCAATTTTATTTAGATTTTGACGCTTTGTAATATTATCTGGGACTCTTTTCCTAGGCTTCTATAATCTCATCTTTTAAATAATATATAAGAGATTAATCATAATAGCAAGACGTATATTGTTATATAAGGTATAGGACTATAAGATTGTCAGGTAGGCTTAACTTTTATGATATTTATAGTAGTAAGAATATTGGGATTTGGAGCGTGTAAATGATTCTAGTATATAACAATGTGGGTCAAAATTGATCTTTCTTGACGAGAGATTCGCCATTTTTAAGTTACGAATTTTCTCTGTAAATTCATTAAGTAATGTTGATCATAAGCTTGATTTTTTTATGAATTTTTTTATCACTCGGTGAGGTTATACATCTTTGAAAGTTATAATAAAGCACTGATTTATGAGTTGAGAATTATGGTTGTGTTATTAGAAAATTTTAACAAATTTATTCTAATTTAACGTTATATTCTATAATGATAATTAGCAGCTGATGCTAGTGAGGTCCGTGATAATGTTCAACCGGGTGACATGTACTAGAATTTGATTCTGTTATATATATTAGTGCGTGGCATTCATAGCATCGTTTTTATGTAGTATTTATGAGATTGTACATAGTTTTTTTTGTGTTATATTTCGTATTTATGCATTAAACATTGATGAGATATATTGTATTTTTTTGGATCAGTTTGTGAGGTGCTCTGTGAATATATGATGGTTACTTAGAGGAACTTTGTTTGGTAATAGTATGTAATGTAAGGAATTAATCTGAAAATGGACTGTAAGCTATTGGGGTAAGGGTTTCATATGAGAGCAGATCAATTGACTGTTAACAATCCGGAATCAGGAATATGATGAAAGAGAAAAAATAGAATGTGTTTGGACTATGATGCTGGCGTGTATAGTGAAGGATGTGTGTGCTATTGGAATAAACATATATTAGTAAGACTAAAAAGTTTAGTAGAAGTTATTAAGATATTATGCATGTTAGTCTATTTTAATAATAGTTATCATGTTAATATGTGTATTTGTGCTCGTTAGTAGGTGTTCTTTTCCGCTTAGTCTTTTTTTTATGACAATGTGGTTCGTTGTTCATCCGGTTTAGCTCTTGAGATAATATACAATTTTATACGTTATTGTTAGTCTGTCGTGAGCCTCATCCAACAATCTCATCTGATAAGCAGTCGGCTATACGTCTTTGAAGTGTGGTCAAGCATCGAGGTAACTTATTCTCATGCAGCAATATATTTGAATATTATGCAACTGTTCTTTAATTTGATTTCTTTACTTCTTTGATATATTCCCATTTCTGAGTAAGTAGGGCATTGCTAAGTTCATCCATAGCTTTGGAAAAATAAGGCCGATAACCCCTCGTGATTTTGTTCCCTGAATACCGCTTGAATTCGTCATTATGTACAGGAGTATAGTTTCTTATGACTATCTTTAACACATAGTGAGAGTATGTTATGAATGAAAATATATCTGACACAACCTCTTATGATATTTCATGTATGATACTGAGAAACAACTGATATCTTTGACTAGTGTGCCGTTAATATATATAGTTTCTCTTAAGTATGAGGACTGTGTTGACATATACATATGAGTATAGGTCTTCTAAGGGAATGTGTATTTTCTGTTCTATACATGGTTTTATAGTTGCACACACGCCTAGGCAGAGTCAAGTAAGTGTATGATCTGATTCAGTAGTGAGATAAGGGAAGTGAAACAGTGTGATAGGAGATAGGTATGTAAGTTATTCTTTTGTGGAGATACTAAATACTTTAATCTCATAGAACTTATGACACTACATATATGAGATAGAATGAACTTATATTTGTAATATGACTAAGCAGACCTAGGCACTGAATAATGAAGCAGTGCGTCGGACTGGGTAAGCCAATATATAAAGATGGTAGTACAGATTGCTTTGTTAATGTGATATTGTGAGTTTCATCTAGTTGAGTATGATATATAATCTTCTACTGTATAAGAAAGAAATATAGGCGATGAATAGTTAGTAGACCTCTTCAACATAGTAGGGATATCATGGAAGTTATCCAACTCAGCAGTACATCGTATTGAGAATATTATACGATTGCACTGGTGAGTCGATCTTCGATTAAGAAACGTGTCCGAGTCTCGTAGGTGTAATCGATATTATTTGTGAATTTACCAGCACTATGTGGTTCTATGTTATTTCTAGGTATATTTGTTTGTATCAATCTATACACATATTCTCATATAAAGAAGAAACGTATTAAAATAGTGAATAAATTAGTATATAAGGTTTCGATCTCTTCTTGATTTACACAATAAGAACCAAAGATGAGAAGCAAATTCTTCAACTAGGTACTATAACTCTTTTTTGTAGGTAGGAGTTGTTCAGTATTCATCTTTTGGGAAATTGTGTTACTTTTTCACGAGAACGAGTCGTTCCACTTTGTAATATAATTTGGATCATTCGAGGGCATGGCATTATTCTATTCATGATAATTGTAAGAATACCCACTTCTGTACACCCATGCAGAATAGATTGTGAGGACACACTCTTTTCTATGTCCGTGATTTAATAGTGAATGGTGCACTGAACTTAGATTCTATAGATATGCCTCTCATTATAAAGTTGTATTATTGATATTCATAATTATATAAGTTAGAAATGAATGCTGGAGAATTTATTATCAAGGATTAGTCCAAGAGAGGCTGAGAAGGCTATAAATTAGTGATTCTACTCGTCTATATACGCATGATTAAATGAATCTAGATTATGATTTCATTATTACTTGCTTTATATTAGTAATATATATTATATTATACTTAATATATATATTTATATTTAATACAGAGATTTATAATATAGATTAAATAATATATACTATACGTATATATACGGTGTATATATTATATATATATATTTTATGTTATATATTATATATATAAATATATGATATATATATATATATAATATATATATTTATATCTGATATATAGTATATATTATATTTATATATTATAGATATTATGTCATATATATTATGATATATATATATATCCAACAATCACTTTTCACTTCATTGCTTGTTTATTTATTTCCAGTGCATGACTCATAGGTGGTGCATGCACGTACACCTCAGACATTGGATGTGTGTTAAGTTTGTGAAGCAGCTGGTGCAACTAAAGTTATGTACGTTGAGTGACTCCGAGAGCGAGTGAGTCAAATTTACCATTTAGTTGAGGTCACAGAGTATGTTATTGTTTGTCTGTTTGTTTGTTCGCAGCAGATGTTACACTCTTGCCAGATTTATGTGCATGTACGGTGATGCCAAATCTGAGCAATATTTATGATTAAAAGATTTTTTGTTTTTGTGTGCTGCATCTTTTGTCATTATACTTTGTTTAAAACTGCTTAACAATATATATCACCCCAATCTTAAGGGATTTTTTTTTACTCAAATCCGGATCAATATATATATATACATAATTATTTTTCTTTTAATAAATATTTCAGCCTCAATGGTTTTAAATATTTTGCTTTCACATATTTAATTGGAATGTTATGTTTTTTTAGGTATCGATTAAGACCTCTCGAGAGTGTGGGATCAAGTGAAACGCAGAGGGAGGCGGAATACAGAGGGACCAGAAGAAAGAGAGAGATTGGAAAGGAGAAGGATATTCAGAGGCGAATTTATTGAAGAGATGAAGTCCATTCTGGGAAATGAAAATGATTTTATTGGAATATTTTAAGAGAAGAGAGAGGAGAGGAAAGAAAGATTACTGATTGATTCACGGTGGCTTAGAATTTCAAAGAAAAGAAAATTAACAATTTATTGGATTTTAAAAATTATACAAATTTTAACATTTAAATTGTATTTCATCTGTAATCTGGGTTGGAAGAGAGCAAAATTTTTGAACATCAATTTCTTTTGGCTAATTTATGGTATTAAATAGATACAAATATAAATTATTAAAGAACGAAATTAAAAAATGCTAAATTCAGAACGTGGAGTCCTGCGTTTGCAAGTCTAGCGTTATGTCGAGTCATATGGAACGGTAAATTTTCAAAATTCTCTTCTCACTGGTAGCAAGTGGCTGAGAACCCACTTCTATCAATTATATCTTCCGCAAAATGGTGGTGATATAAGCTCGTTTAACATCTAATAGTAATAATAATTAATCCAGTGATTTTGGTGATAATAATAAGTAATATATAATGTTAAAAATGATAAATTATTATATGGAATATTTAAAATAATTTTAAAATAATATGTGTGATTATTATAAACCCTTAGTAATGTATATGATGATTGTGGTGATAATGGATATAATTATCAGTGGATAAGCGTTATGTGAAAATTTTTTTAATATAGTTAATAGTGGTAAATAATATTAATATATTGGGAAATATTGTGTGTCATATGAAATATTAATAATAATTAAAACTAGTGCAGAGTTGATAGTGATAACGTAGTGTGTGATTCAAGACTTGCAAGTGTCTTTAAGAAATCTTCTTCATTTTCTCAAGAGTGTAAGAATTTTCTTCAATTCCTCTTTCTTCAATGTTTATTTGATGGTTAACCCGGCGACAGTAATTCATTCTACAAATCATTTGTCATCATTTACGTCTCGATGAGATTCTTCAAGAAAGACATCTTGGGACTTTTCAACATTTTACGACTTAGATTTCGCTTAAACGACAATCATTTTACTTCAAGAAGGAATTTTGTGGATTGGTAGAAGTCTACAATATTGTCTATGTAAAAATAAAAATTTGGATAAGTATTTACTAAGAGGTATACTCTTAATGAATACGGAAGAAAGTTTTATTCCCAAGAGAAAGAAAATTCAGCTGAATGAAGCGATCCTTCATCCAAAATAAATGTCCCTCCGCAAGAGCGTGCAGGATATTTATTATATATAAAATTTATTAATATTTAATTAATTTAATTTTTTTTTTATATGACCATTTATATATTTTGCTGAGGCTAACGTCCTCTATTTATTTAATGCGTCAACTGACCAGAAGTCGAATTCTTCATTTTTTCAATCTAGTGGCTTGCTGAGACGATCCAGAGCCCAGGGAGATTTTGGTAAGAGGTTTCTATTTGATATATATTTGTACTTATATTTATGAATTTGTATTTATGTTTATATTTATAAATTTATATTTATATTTATATTTATATTTATAAGTTCATATTTATATTTATAAATGTATATTTGATGCTTTCTGAAGAGGAAAATTCACCCCCTCGTGTTGCCAGTACCAATTTTCAATCTATTTCTCCTCCTTCTGAAGGTCAAAATATTCCTCCTTTGCATGGTTCAAATATCTCTGATAAATCTACTCTTAACCAAAATAACTCTAATCCCTCTGACACTATGGCCAGACAGACCCTTAACATTGATCGGTTATCAAATCACCGTCCAAATATCCCTTTGCTTGTGGGATACAAAGACAACATTTGGAAGGGTCCTAGCTTTTCTTTATGGCTTTCTGCCGTCAAGTTGTATTTTGAAGACGAGGGCATCGTGTCTGATGTAGAGAAGCTTCGTGCCTATAATCGTTTTGTGAATTTGAAGGAAGGGAGTGTATCAGTTTTGATTTCCAATACCCCGGAGTTATAGAAGCCAAGTACATGGGAACAGTTAAAAGGAGACTTGTCCCTATGTCTCAACCCGTTAACTTCCAGGTCTTCTTTTGAAGCCTTCCAAGATTTCACCAATATCAGGTGGAATAACAATCATTCCTTGACTGAGCATTTAACGGAGTCCCAAAGGGTTCTCCAGGAATTCCTCGATTCTGCCGCTTTGTTACATGAAGTAACTTTTTCCCCAGAACAACATCGTTTGTTACTTTTTCCCTCATTGTTCACTACTACTAAGTCTCAGTTTCAGAAGGTGTTAGTTGAAGATTTCGATATTAAAAACTCAATACTGAAACAGATTCAACAGTATTTGAAGAAATCACGTGCCCTAAACAATGGTAGGTTGGCATCTTCTAATAAGAGTTCAAATTCTGTCCCCAATGTTCCCGTATAAGCTACACAATCAGCGAAAATGCATGTTTCCCAACCGCCTTCCCAGGCTTATTTGGTCAAACCCAGACCTCCACAACAGTCTTTTGCATCGCAAAAATCACATTTTCCAACCCACCAAGCTCCCAAAAGCCAAAGTAACATATATTGTTTTAACTGCGAGCGTCATTTACATTCAACTTCTGAATGTGTCTATCCTACTTTTTGCTCTTTATGTTCCGAATATCACGAGCGTGGAACTGCTTATAGGTGTCAAAATACCAAATGGAATCCTTTTTTGAGTCAATCTCTCAAGCGTACTAAGGTAATAACTCCTTTTGATCGGTCTAAATTTGAACAATCTCAAGGGCAATCGAACCCACATTCAAATTCGCATTTTTCTACTCCTAGAAATAACCATTTCCAGAGAGGTCAAAAGTGATCCTCAAATTCCCATTATATTTGTACATAATTAATTAATGCGATAATAATGCAATTCCGAGCAAAACGCCCGCCCTAGAAATCAGACCCATGTGATTTTTTCTCCGCAATGCATTCATTTTGAATTGAAGATTTGATACAGAGTGTGTTTATTTAGACCTATATAATTCAATAGTTTATTAATAATATGATTAGCTGCCAAATTGTATTATATAATATGCTATTGCGCACAGATTTGGTTTGGCAAAACGATTAGTTTTGTTGCATTACGGAAGTAGTTTGTAATAAATACGAGACGATTCATTAGGTACAGGATCAAGAAAATTTTTGGTAAAAAGGGCAGAAATTCTAAGCTTGGAAATGTTTCTGATAGCGATGAGGCACATAGTGGACCCCAAATGTAGCGTTTATCTTAATCAAGATGTTTTAAGTGGTAGTAGGTGTGTGGGAGAAGGGGCCGCTTAGATTTTAATATGAAGGAATTTGATGTGAATTTATTATTTTGAAACTACGCTTTTTAAAGTTGTGGTTCTTCAATCTCGTCCTTCGTGCCGGAGTATTTAATAATTTGATTTACCCCTATATTCCATTGACCCAATTGTTCTTGAGGTTGATTCAGGAAATATTTTACCTATTAGGAAGAGTTAACTAGCTGCTATACATGAACCCAATTGTTCAAGTATTTTTCTCATTGTTTGTTGGTTCTCCAAAGTATTTTCAGGTCTAATGTTAATTGGATGTGTGTTGTCAATTCCATACAATTGATTTGCCGAAATGAATATTTGACAATGAAAGTCAAGACTCCGTCAAAATCCCTTTGATAGCTTATAGCGCTATGGCTGAAAATCGGCAAGCAAATTTTATTCCTACGTCTCATACTCAAACAGTAGCGAGATCTGATGATCAAAACGATCTTTATAGTGAAGTTAATGCAACTTTTCCCCAAGAAATAGCTTTTAATGACGATCTTACTATTCAAGTTTGTGTTATGTGTGCCTTTCTTAATTTATATCCTTCTTTGCTTTAACATTTTTAAATTGATTTTTTAATTAAGATTTTATTAAAGTTATGGTCGAAAAAGACTTCGAACAACACTTGGTAGTATTATTGTATTTTAATATCCATAAATTTCTCTCGACACTGTTTAAATTTCCGTTTTTTTACGTATAATTCAATTTTACACTTTAATTTTTAGTTAAAATAAATTTAAAATTAAAGATCTCATTAAAATATTAAAAATGTTAATATATATAAAATATGATTAATAGGTGTCCGATTAGTATTTACCCAAAAATTATTGAAATTTTAATGAATTTCAGTCTTGTTTGTTTTCATTTATCTTTAATTGATATCAGTCTATCCGGATGAGTAATTTTTTATTTATTAATTATTATAGTTAAATTTCATATAATTACGTAAAACAAAAAACAATGGTGATCGGTCACCCTCCATATTTTTCGGCGGGCGTGAATGGACCCAGTGGCATTTTTTTTTGCTAATACCCTACTGCTTGGGGTTAATTTCTTTGCCAGTTTTAAGCTAACATACTCATATATATGCAATGAAATATTAAAATTTTCCCACAATATTTTTTTATTTTTAAGAGTTAAAAAAAACTCAACCCAATTTTTTTAAAGATTCTAAAAATACGAATTTACAATTAATTTCATACATTTTTAAAATATAAGAAACTTTTAGAATTAATTGTCGGAGTAGAATGTTGTAGGTTAAGTGGCTATTAATCGATAAATTTTTTTTTTTTTCATTTTTTATTTTTTTATTTTGAGTGGCCGAATACCCCTAAGAGGCGGGCCTGGTCACCCCGCCCGATGCTAATGCATCTTTCCCCCAAGAAATAGCTATGAATGACGATCTTTCTTACCAATTATTTTTGCCAGAGTCGAAAGTTTTTTAACCCAATTCGAGTTACATTCTTTCTTTAAAGGTGAAATCTGAAGCAGGCACGTCCCCGCCTGACAACACATACCTTATTTCAGAGAAAAACTCTCTATCAAGTTTAGTTTTTGCCACAACTTTAAGCCAGGTTGAAAACGGAACCGTGGTCATCCAATGTATAAACACAAGCCCGACCGTCATCACACTTGACAAAAATGTATTAATTTCGGTCGCAAATCCTCTGTCCTCCCGAAGCACCCCATCTCTTTTAAACAAAGTTGAGTCTTCAAAAGGTTTATCTGATACTCAATTAAGAAAGGTTTATAGCGAAATTCTTATGTCTATGTCAAAGAAAGATGCAGATTTAATTGTTTTACAGGACGCTTCCCAAATGGATAAGATCCTCGATTTTCTCATCTTACATAAAGAAGCCATTGCTCTAGGCAGCGATGAAGTTGGTCCATGTCCCCTCGGAGAATTTAAATTGGAGTTAACCCCGGATTCACCCAGGTACATCTACACGCCAAATTACCAATTATCTCACAAATTCCAACAGCATATTAATGAATGGATAGATGACTGTATTGTCAAGGATTATATAGAACCTAGTAACAGTCCCCATTCTTCTCCTCTCTTAATCGTGCCCAAGAAAGATGGATCGAGACCGAGAGTGGTTTTGGACTATAGAAAACTCAATAGGTATGTAGTACCTGAGCACTTTCCCATTCCTAACATTCAGGAAACCCTTTCCAAGCTCGGAAACTCAACTGTGCTTACTTCCCTAGATTTATTAACGGGATTCTACAATGTGAATATAGAGAAAAGTAGCCGTCCCTATTTGGCATTTTCTACTCATAGAGGTCATTATGAACCCAAACGCTTACCAATGGGAATAAAAACGGCACCTAGTTGTTTTTCAAGAATAATGGAGTTGGCATTATCTCACATGTTTGGCATACACGCCTTAATTTATTTAGACGACATCATTGTCTTTTCAAAGGACATAGAATCTCATTACGCAAGTTTAAATGTTGTGTTCAAAGCGCTCAAAAAAGCTAAATTAAAAGTGAAATTAGAAAAAGCTAATTTTTTTAAGCATTTCCTCATCTATTTAGGTTTCTTAGTCTGACAAAATATAATTTCGGCAGACCCTACGAAACTACAAGCTCTCAAATCATTCCCCATTCCCACTGATGATACTACTGTGAGAAGCTTTATTGGTTTTGTTTCCTATTTTCGCTCACTCATCCCATTGTTCAGCACGATTGCACAGCCAATCACCTCTCTTTTTAAAAAGAATGTTAAGTTCTTCTGGGGAGGGGAGCAACAAAAAGCTTTTGAAACCCTCAAAACTAAGCTATTGCTAGAACCTTTACTCAAGTTCCCCGATTTTTCGAAAGAATTCCTACTAGGCACTGATGCGAGTGGGATCAGTCTAGGCGCCATCCTCTCTCAAATCGATTCTCAAGGCAGAGAATGTCCCGTTTCTTTTGCCTCACGTGTACTAAATAAGGCAGAAAGAAATTATAGCTCCATCGATAGAGAAGCCTTAGCGATCACTTGGGCTCTCAATAAATTTCGTAACACTATTTTTGGTTATAAAATTAAAATTTTTACTGACCACCAACCTCTTGTCAGCATTTTTAAAAACAAAGCTCTGTCCAACAAACTAGCTCGATGGGCTATAAAGGTGAACTCCTTTGACCCAGAAATAATCTATATAAAAGGAAAAAAGAATATTTGTCCTGACTACCTTTCCCGCAACCTTCTGCCGCCTATTTCAGAAGGCTATGTTTTCAATGTTAACCCCTGAATAGCTGAAAAAATCAAATCAGCGCCTATCAATGGACAATAATTGAAAAGTTACTGAATCTGCTCAAGCCTTTTGAGGAGTTAACACTTGAAAACAGTAAACAAAATGCAGCCTCTTCTTTGATCAATCCATTAATATTGGAATTACAACTGCTTCTTAAGAAGGTTATCAATACAGATAAAGATGAGCCAGGCAATTTCAGTGGAATAATTACTATGACAGAGGAACTACAAAGGTCACTTGAAACAAGGTTCACAACTTACCTCACTAACAAATTGTTAGCAATTTCTACATTCATAGATCCAAGATTCAAGCTACAGTTTCAAAAGACAACATCTGAGGACATGTATAAATGGTTGTATGAAATAATTGAAAATATTAACAGGGATGAAAAAGAACATATGAAAAGCTCTGATTCCTCTGAATCTGATTCAAACCAAGGTTCAGATTGTTGCCGTGCACTCATGTGATCGCGTGTTGTGGCACCTGTGTGTGGTGTGTGTGTGTGTGTAGTTGTGTTGTGTGTGTGTGTGTTCCACGTGTGTATGTGTCTGTGATTTCTAACCGCTACCTCCATGATAAGCTTCTTATTCCTTTAATTGCTGAAAAATCCAAGAGTTGGCCACCAGATCACACAGCATTATATATATATATATATATATATAATATATATCTAGTATATATATATATATATTATTATATATATATTATATATATATATTATATAGATATATACTATAATATATATAATATATATATATATAATATAATATATAATATGATGGTAAGGTGGGTGGAGTGATTAGATATGCGGACTTACTCGATCGAAATTTAAAGTTTCTTCCTTCTTATTTAGTGAGATGAAGCAGGAGGAGAATGGACACAGCTGCCAACATTTTACGTTCATCGAAGAGTTTCGTTATAGTCACAAACCGTATGTTTCTACATCATCATCCAATTTCACACATCATCATCATCATGCATCCTATCATCATCATCAATCGGCCTTCATCATTGAAGCCTCATTCCAATCATTAACGATATCATCGTCACATCATCCATCATCATCGCTTCATCATCATCACATCATCGTCATCATCGCCATCACTTCACTCTATCAGCATCATCTCATCATCAGTCACTTCATGGCATCATCGATCAT